>JASANC010005508.1:0-10138 GCA_030248135.1 Theristus sp. LFF4_11
ATGATTGGAAATTATGTTGGCATTTTTGAAAAAGACAACTCCTAGTCAGCGACTAATCCCGCCTTGATGGACTGCCTCATTTATTCGGCCATGCTGTACAGAATTTCGCACATGATGTGATTTTAGACTAAACTGAAGAGGACAATTGAAAAATATCTAGATAACTTCAAAGTTTTTACGCTTTTCAGCAAGCTTTTAAACAACAAACGCGGCGCAAAAATATGACTCTTATGTACTTGTATCCGTGTGTACCACATCAGAGACTTGAAAAGCGTTGTCGAGCCAAGTCTTTCACTGCTTACACAAGGCCATATTCCTCCTTTTATATGCGTCTCCCGCATTTTTAGATAATATGATATAACGGCTTGAATCCAATCTCTGAAACTCTGTATATTATTTTATTTTTGATATCCACAAAAGAAAATCTTGATAACACAATCTGTTGAACTCGATGAAGCTGTACGTACTGGAAAATATTTTTAAAATGACAAAGAACACGAAGACAAATTTCTGATCGGATTTTATTGGGGAAACGTGCGTTCTCTGCGCATTTTTATGTGTTCTTATTTACCACTTAACTTTTTACACTTAAAGATCATATTACGCCTTTTATATACGCAGACAGCGCACTTTTCCAATATTCTAACTTTTATTTGAGTCATTTACAGTTTTGAAAAAAAACTTCTGATCCCCTCCAATTCACGAATGCAGCGCTATGAGACGTCAGACGTAACATCTCAACGGTGAGTAGCGAAGCCACCATCTGCTTTTCTGCAGCTACTTTTAATGCTTTCAACACCGCTTCGCATGCTGAGATTGACAGGACACCGGACACCATCGCTTGGACATTTTACAGTGATAAATGAAGTGACCGCTGTGAAGAATTCCGGCGGAATGTTTGCTTTATGTCCGGTTTGCAACATTGGCACGTTTTTCTTCGTGTGCACAGCAACAAGCTTGCAGCATACATGCCGATTATTGCTGCAGGACAACGCGTAAATTTTGAAAACGCGAGCTGGTCCAGGTCGCTCATATATAATGCCGTGATGCGCTGTCCGCTCGCTCGCGCATCCGCATAATAAATAACGGTGAACAATGAGAATTTTCAAATGAAATCATCAACAGCACTGAGAAGAAAAAAAACAGTGACTAAACGGCAATTATGGCAACTTTTCTTTCCTTGAAACGTTATGATTCCAGAAAAATTGTACGGTTGACGTGCGCATCACACAGTTAACCACTTTGTACAAACGCTACTCTCGGATCCACAGTCTTTCAACAACGTTGGATGCTCACAGGCCGTGCACCGTGCGTTGTGGTTGTGGAGCTAATCAGCATGGAGCTTGCATCGAATGCTCTTGAAATGCGCAAAAGCTTGCATAGTCTTCTCTTTTTACTCATCAAAAAAAAATGTTTATAGGCCTGTTCACTGAAACCCGTTTCCAAAATTTTTTAAACATTTTGGCCAAACGCTTCTTAACTTGCGAAACATTTTTAGAAAAAAAGCTTGCAAACGGTTTTCAGTGTCCTTCCATGATGTCGTCCCTTTTCGTGTTCTGTTCCTTTGCGTGTTCAAAAGTTTAAAGTGGAAAACAGCGAGCAACCGTACGTGACCGATCGGTGCTTTTTACACTCAGAGGACATGAAAAGGGACATGAATAGTGACTGGTTCATTGTCATTTTTAGCGTGTGTTGTCCGTTTTCGCCCATATCACCCGCCCGAATCAGATCATATTACAACAACAGCATTGGTACATCCGCTCTCATGAGTACACGTCGCCGCCATTGCGCTGGTGATGCGCCGACTCGCTTCGGTCGGACTCGAGATCATCGAAGATCGGCTGCTCAAAGTCGCGGAACTGCCGATCGGCGGTCGTCTCCCGTCCGCCTCTGTGCTCGTCGATCTCCATCACCGTTCGTCGACGTTTCATCTGTTTCAGTTTCTCGGCGTGCTGATTCATCGAGGTGTGCCGTGACAGCGAGCTGACAGCGGCATGATCACCGACGCTGGTCGTCGACACGCGGTGCTGCGTGCCGCGACGTTGGTGCAGTCGAGGCGGCGACGTGTGGCTGTTACTCGACGGTGGTTGTTGCTGTGTTGTTGTTGTTGTTCGATTGGACAGAATCGACTCGTGGTGGTGGTGACCGACCGGTGGACGCTGCGGGATCAACGACAACTGCGCGTCTGTTTCTTCGTTGTTGTTGTTGTTCTGCGTGAAGTCGGTGATCGACTGCTGTTGACGGTTCAGATGCGGATCGAAGTTGGCCAGATGGTCGCTGAGCGTGTCCTCGCTGTACTTGACGCGCTGATGCGAGTGCACGCTGTGATGCAGCAGCTTGTGCGTCACTTCTAGCGACGCGCGTAGCTTCTCCAGTTTGCGATTGATGCAGATGATTGTGATGCTGGAATTGAAGTGCGCACGTGACGAGTTTTTTTTTTCGATTTTACGCATCAGTTTGTTAAACGGAGAAAAGTTTATAAACTTGTAAAATATAGTTTGAAAAGTTTATAGCGACCAATGTTTCCCCACACCCATAAACGATCGGGCGGATGGTGCCGCGGACACTTGCGACATGGCACCTTGCAGCAAACCAATTTTCCGCCACACCGTCGCATAACGGTATGATGTGTTGTGGTTGTTTATGAGTGCACATGGTAACCGGCGTATGGTAAATGCTGCACCGGCGAAACAGAAAGATGGGTTTCTATTCTTTCCTGGGACACTGGCCAAAATGCAAAATTGATCCCCAACGTTTGGCATAAGAGTATCATTCGAATAAGATCACATGGGAACCGCCAAAAGTCGCCAAAATACTTGACATAAGCGGTTTCAAAAAAACACTGAAAAATAAATTTGGTACATGAGCACGAAAAACAGCCTTTCGAGTCGAAAAAGAAATACAAAAAGGAAGGGAAAAAACGGTCTGTTTTTCGCTGACCACATGAGCAGTATGAGTAGGACGATGGCGACGATGACGGCGACGTGGCACGCGGCAGAAGCCGAGAGTCGCTCTTCCATCTTCGTCATCTGATCGCGAATCTGGCGCAGATCGTCGAATGAGGCGAGCACGTTCATCCAGAGATGCTCGATCGTCAGCAGCGGCTCCATGATTCGCTCCGGTTTTTTTTAAGTGTACAGTATTTCGAGTTATGTATTCACAGTCGCATTATTCACACGATGATCATGTTTTTCTCGTTTTTTTGTAACTTTTCTAATTCAATGTGAAAAATTGCACATATGTTTCTGCGTTGTTAAACTTCCAATCGTAATTTTTTGGCGCCTCTTCGGTGTTTCCTGTTCGACCACACCGACTTTGGAATAGAGAAAAAACTTGTAAACGCACTGAATAATAGACAGACGGACGGAAATGCGGTGTTGGTGACAAATGTGCACCGTATAATGGAAAACACGCGCGTCACATAAGTTGATATTTTTTCTTTAAAAAATCAATTTCACCTGAAGCATTGAAAGCTTCTGCATTTTGATTCAAAACTTTTATGTCTTCAAAAGTAACACTGATGAACAAGCAATCGGCCTTTCATATATCAATTGTTTTGTTTGCATTAAAAAACTCACCCAATAATCAGTTTGGTCAATTCCAATCACTTTGCTTGTGTCACAAGTGTCTTCAGAAAATGAAAGATCTGGCATGCGCAGGCAATGAATGAGAAAGCGACAAAATGCGCGTATCGATTCCAGAAAAAACGCCGCCAAACCGCAGAGATATGCCAAGGCAATTCATATCGTGATGCAGTCATAAATAAAATGTACAATGTTCTGAGCCACTGAAACATATTTGTGTTGTTTTTTTTTTGTGGCATATACCGTACATCTTTGGCAACTGACAATGGTTACCACAGTTGTCAGCAACTGTATATGGCAAGTCGGTTTTTAAGGCATGGCAAGCACTGTAAATTTTAATTCTGCCTGCGGTTTTCACATGTTACTGTTACTGTATGTGGCAACTGAAGATACTTGGATTCCCAAACAACAAATTATACCACAAATGCCACAAGCTTTCCAACACGATGAACATGTACACGTACGCCCCAAGTTTTAAGTTATGCATAATATGTTCTCATACGTTAAGTGAAAGCTGGAGATGCACCACAAACTGAGCAAGAACCTAAAAGCCGTGGACAAACATCCTCATAATAAAGTAAGACCAAAAAGCAAACAGCATGCTCTTGAATATTGAATGAATATTGGTTCCGCTGCGCGCGTTTTTTTTGTACACAGGAAAAAATGTCAGGGTTCATGGATGATTTCTTTATATTATACGTGCACATCTTTTACATATAGGAACAGAAAATTAAAATCAAAAATAGCAACCCGCTGACTGGTTATGATAAGTTTGTCTTTTTGGTTGGTGCGTTAGTTTGCTCATCAAAAGCGTGCGAATTTTTTTCTGATAGCATTTCTCTCGCAAAAACAAATCATCAAAAAGAAGATATACATATGAGTACAGCTACAAACATATGCATATGTATTTCCATATTCCCTTCCGGATTGGAATTTTCTGCCTGAACTAAAATCATAATTATTAACGAACTGACGTCCGAACGTAGAAAATATGGTTTTTATGTACATAATCATCCAAAAATTTGAAAAAGACGGAATTTGATGAAAAAATCATCTATAAAAAATAATATTTACCGTATTACCTCTATTAAACCCCCCCCCCCAAAATTAAACCCCCCCCCAAAATAAACCCCCACCCCCTCGGCAAGTTTCCAAATAATCCCCCCCCCAAAATAATCCCCCATGGGGGATTATTGGAAACCTGTTTGAAACACATACCCAGAAAAACATACACATAAACAATGAATTCAGTGGCTGGTTGCAGTGAAAATGATGAAATTGTGCTACCAAAGGCCCCAAATGGATCAGTTAATGGTAATTTCCTTACAAAAGGCTGTTGTAAAAGGAAATTTCTATGTAGAGTAGAAGTTTCTGCGACTTCCTTCCTGCCATGGAAGGTATTTTTGCCATTTTGCCCACCTCTAAAAATGGTTTCCAAATAAACCCCCCCCCAAAAAAATAACCCCCCCCCCAAAAATAAACCCCCACCCCCAGAAGTCGCTGAAGAAATAAACCCCCATGGGGGTTTATTAGAGGTAATACGGTACTTTAATTTTGGTTCCGAGACTCAAAGCGTTTGCACGTGCGGATAGGAAAATGTTTCACGGAGTTCAAAATTAGGTTACGGTAGACTTCGCCGTGTGTTGACGTTTTACGGGTTTGGTTCGGTTGTGGGGTTTTTCCTTTGGGCGTGAAACTTTTGTGCCTCCGGTCTTCCTGAAACGGCTAGCAACATAAAAATTAGCATATTAGAATATGAACTGAGTAAATTGTGAATAGCAGTATTATCCAATAGTTTGGTTGCAATTGCAGACAACAACTTTTTTTAACTTTTCAAAGTGGACACACATTGTAACAGCAAATTTTTTCTGTACACAATGGCTGGTTTGTGAGAAAAATATTGTAAAATACCATTTTTTAAACAAACTTTAAGCAAATTGTCTCTGGAACTTATAACTTAATGTTGCACACTAAAATTGCTGACATGCAATCTTTTTGTACTCATTTCCTCCAAAAAAAATATTTTCCGTTTTTAGAGCTCTATACAGCCCGCCTTTTACATGAAAGTTGAAAAAAAGGAATGCAACCAACTACATTTTATTTGTATGAACAAAAAAATTAAACTGGAGTTGTCCACGTTAAGCACTGTGAATATGCTAATAAAATTGCTATCTCGGAAAGCTCAGCGACCGCATTTAGGATGCAACACAACGGTTTTATAGCCTTGTTTCTGCAGTTGCTTTTGCGTGACACCACTGGAAGGCACTATCAAAGAAGTCAGAATGCTCTAAAGAGCACAGATGTACCAGGCCAACATAACAATTTTATGCGTAATTTCTTACAGCATAACAAAAGTGCAAGCTTATATATTCCGGCACGTAACGAAAGAAAATATCTATACATAGTTTTTGGAGCATTATAAAGCAGTTCGATGCTTTCTACATACACACCTGGTGATCAACAGCACTTCACCTTGAAAAATGCTGGCAACGCGCTTGGCGGCAATGCAAATATCAGGCTGTCACTCGTGACGGCGACAAAAAATGTCCATGTCTCACGGCTCTCGTATTGAAATGTCGCACACATGTACTGAACGCTAATTGAAAAAAACAATGCTGCTTTCTGTTAGAAAATAACAACCAATTGACAAGCATAATAACAAATAACAAGGCAAACAAATAAAAAACAGCAATAATAGTGGAGTGAAGCGTGCTAAAGTGCTAATAGTGAAGAAAAACAAAAGAACTAAGATCACAAGAGAAAGCTTTCAAAATACGCAAATACAATATACATGTAAAGAATTTCTGAAGAATTTCATTCCGTTGAAATCCTTATTTCGCCTTGACGATTTCGTTTTTTTAAGCGAGAAATACTCGATATGGCAACAATGACTGATTTAGGTGTATGGACAATTGCTTTTTATGGTAATCTGCCAGAAACTTCTCCAGAATTGTCAAAGATCTAGAAAAACCTATGACACCACTTGTCTTTTCTGGTTTGCCGTGTTGAAACGCGCGTTTATGTTCAATTGCTGTCGTGTAATTTTGTTGTGCAACATTCTGCTCTGTGTTCAGCGCTTCGGTGGCTTCATCGCAGACTCTCCAGCAATACTGGTGTCCTACCTTAGCCGAAAGTTGTGAAACTGTCGATCCATATTGTGGCTCTTTGTTGTGTGTCATTTTTTTGTGCGCGCGCTCTTCTGGCAACTATGTATGTACATTGTATGTACTTCCAAAAACGACAAAAAAACGTTTCACCGTCGCTGCGTGAAGCCTTTTGCGAAGCCATTAATCAAACGGAGTCGCCGTGAGGATGGACACGGCTAGCATTCAGAGATAATCTTCTTACGATAACGCTCTCTCTACAAGCGAACTTCCAGAGCCGCACGTATTATTGCGCAGGTGCAGCAATTGTCGTCGACGTTTTTTACACTTTCACAACTCTTTGACACGCGCGGACGCACGGACAAAATGGTCGAACATAATTCTCTACACCGCTGTGTACTTTTGCTTTTAAAACAACGCTTTTCACACACAGAACAACGACCTGGAAGCTGCCTCCAGTCTGCTGACTGGTAAACCGCATCAGTGAAGAAGTATTGCACTTTTGAGATAGAGGTTTTGCGGTGAATGGTGATCATCATGTTGGTTTTCCTCGTGTTTTTCCACGCACGAATAAAAAACTTTATGTTAGATTTGAATCGCACATGAAGTTGGAGAGAGGCGTTCGCATTAACTTTTCATGGTCAATTAGCGCCACTACTCCTGCCATGCACATGTACATATGTAGCTTGTTGCTTCATCATCCACAGTGATTTTCTTAGTTAAAATTAAAACACAACCTCCCAACATGGCGAAAACAACAAGCCGAAAAAGAGAAAAAGAAAAACGCCAAAATGAAAGATCTCTAAAAACGCAGTTTTAACAAAACTTTAAAAAAACCAGCATAACTTCGTTGAAGAACAATTAATTTTTTATCGCCAAAAAGTGCCTGCAGTAAAGTGGCACCAATTTCTAAATCAACGACCAATTTGTAAAGTAACGAATGACGCCGCCGCATGTTGACAGAAGCCCGCCCGCTCTAACACTTTGTCTTGCTTAACATCATCCGAGTGAGAAAGGAACTTTTCACTCTCTGCACAAGATTGGTAGTGGTGGTGATCGATTTCAGCAAAAAAAACTCAGGAACAACCAGGAACTTTTGTTTTAAGTGCTGTAATTTTGCAACAAAAGTCACTATTTGCTTGATTCGTTGAACATAAAAAACAATGAGCTTCGAGCTTCTTGAGCGCACATCTTTTGCGAAGCGGTTCAAAATGGACTAGCGGAGCGGATCAAATGTGAACATTTAGTTGGTGGTATGTACTTGTAAAGCTTGCTTATTGGATAACTGCCTCGCAGTGTAACCCGTTTGTCAGAAAAATCAAGATACTTTTTTGACACTTCAGAAACCAATTAGAAACAACGTGTAGTTTATTATGAAAGAATTGAAAACTTGTTTGAAAGTGTAAAATTACAGATTTCGAGGCAAATCGGTACCATTTCTTTGAGTGTCACTTGAGCGCCGAGTACATGTAAGATTACATTTACAACACGTGTGTGAACATTTCAAAAAGTTGTTCAGTGAAATATGATGCTGTTGTTTCTTTCAAAAGCTTCGCAACCGAGGAAGAACAAAAATTCCCAACATAATTTTCAAACACAACATTTTCAACAAAGCTGTTGCGCGCAATTTACTTGCCATATGCCGATGGATGATCAATTGTCAGATAATCGTGAAGATTTTGACAAGAATGAAATTGTTCGTGCTTTCTGATGGCGGACAGTTGATGTTTATTGAATGTCGCGAAAAAACATCACATTAGTTTGAACTTGCACTATTTCAAAGAAAAAATAATTGAAAACAAACAACCAGCTGCAAAACAACGGTGACCAAGACAAAACAACGAGCGAGCCAAGTCTAGGTTCCATTGCGCGGTGTTTATAAATACATATAATCTAAATGGTTGAAAATATTCGTCCACGCATTTTGTTTCCTTGTAAGAACAAACAGGGAGATTATTGAATATGCCAAAGCGTTAGGTGCAGTTGATCACCACGTTCCGGCTCCATTCGAAACTTATTTGCCTCCGCGTTAGGCAACTATAAATTTTTTATTTTCGCGAGCTAATTTCGCATGAATCTCTCTATCTCTGTACAAAGAGTGAAAATTCCTGTCAGATGACGTTTTTCGGAGTTCCCTTTTTCATGGTGTTTCATCATATAACTTTGCTCGTCTGAAATCGATTTCAGTTTTTATTCGCGAGAGCACTTATTTGCAGACTCGAAAAAAGTGCAACCTTTCTTGGCACACTGTGTTGGAACATTGTTTCGACTCGATTGCAGATTTATCTGAGACATTAGCGGATTGACTACAAAGCGAATGTTTTTTTATACGTACGAACTTTTATACTATCGAAAAAAACGTTTTGCAAACACACCACAACAACAAGCAGAGATGCAGTGTTTTGTAAAAAACTGAGAAAAATTGACTAGAATAAAATGAAGTACATGTACATATGTAAGTGAAATGACTAGTCAATCTATCACACGCTCCATTCGAAACCGTTGAATGATAGAAATTGTAGTTCAACAGAAAATGGGCAACATTTGTGCAGCTATTAAATTATCTGGAAAGAAACAAATTCATGATTGCTGGTTACCCTTGAATGTTTCGCTCTACCTTTCTTCAGCTGCACATGACCAAAATTTCAGGCTTCGAAGCATCGCCTTTCATAAAGAATTATTTCTTTGTCAAGAATCATGAAAAATCCAACAATTTGACACCGAGCGCAGCTGCGTTCAAAAACGATGTTTGACCGCGGGCTGGGCGCACAAAATTTTTCATTTGGATTTCAGGCGCACATGTTTTTTTCAACACAGTTGCCAGTTGTTCGCGATGCCTAAGGAGAACAAGACCGTGTCGAACGACGTGTTCTCAAATCGACGTCCTCTTGAACGTCAATCGCAGCGAGAGCGCAAACTGCGCCATGCCGCAGAGAATCAACGCGACGCACGCCGCGGCCTGAATGGCGCGATACTCCTGCCAGAACTGCCGCTCCGGCCAGTCGCCGTAGAGTGCGCCGTACATGGCGCGTCGCCGACACTGCTCGTAGTGACGTCGCTTCCAGACGCACTGCCGCTCGTACACGCCAGGTGACGTGTGCGCCAGCTGCCAGCAGAACAACGCGAACGCGTTCACGGCCGCCAACGCCATGCCCAATCCGGCGCCGACGACATTGAGCGCACGCGTCACGGTGCCCCTGCCGCCGGCACGCCACGTCAACGTCGACTGCACCAACATCAGCGCGCCCGCCCAGACGCCGAAGCCGACGTAGAAGTACGTGCAACAGTAGTAGGTGTGCGCGAGACCGCACAGGATCGTGACGACGGCGAGACCGAACTGAACGTGGTACGCCTGCGTGTTCAGTTCGCATTCGACGGCGGCGTGCCACGTGCTCGCGATTGACAGCAGCACCTGCAGACACGAACTTTTGTTGAAATGTTGAAAAATGT
>JASANC010005510.1:0-52866 GCA_030248135.1 Theristus sp. LFF4_11
AAATAGAGAATGCTGTCAGGAATTTGTAATAGTAAAACTGAGAGGCTTTGACGTAAAACTCCAAGCAACGCAAACAAGTGTTCATGTGCCACGCGAAAATATTTTTACCGATATCTTTACCGGTTTTTACCGCAAGCCCGAAATGAATATGCTACCCGCAGAAGCTGTCGGAAAGCATTTTGGAGCCCTTTGCAACATCGGCGTCAAGTTTTGTCAACGTTTTTGAGTTGTACGCCGATTGGTCAAGGGCTTTCCAAAACGCGCATTGCCGAAAATGCTTTCCGACAGTCCTGCGGTGAGGTGCGAAGAAATAGTTAGATATTCATTTTAGACCAGCGGTCGATAACAATTTCGGTGAAGGTAAAGGTAATTGTAAGTTTTTTAGCATGGCTAATTGGCACATCTGAAACTTTGAACATGATAACACAACATTGTACCAATGTACATACGAAATGGCCGAGTAAACATGGCAGCTTTTTTCAGGGTGCAAAGAGCGCGCGAAATTTGAATGAAAGAAAAAAGTCATTCAAAAACTCAATTGTAGGTCAACTTTGACGTGTTTTTTTAAACTAATTTATTCTTCGTGCCATTCTGTTCATTTATCTCCCTTGCACGCACACACGACTGGGAATTAACTTGGTATTCTTGAAATAGACAACTCCTAGTCTGTGACTAATCTCGCCTTGAGGGAAAATACAAGGACTGCCTTATTTATTCGGCCAAACCGTATGTCTATCTGACGAGTTGCAGTGTGCAAGCAAAATAATGATTGCTCACAGTTCAATTCTTTTATCAATAATCTGAGAAAACAAAAAATAACATGCACCAGTTCAATAAATTATAGCCGAAGGATGTGTATTTTGTCTCATATTACTTTGGATCAACTGTTTTTTATTTAAATTTCCAGCAGCCATTTGAACTTGCTTCCATCTCTTTCCCGGTCGGAAATTCAGTTTGAAATGCATAAATAAATAGAAGCAACGGAAAGACTAGAGCGCTGAGCATGTGTGGTTGCATGTTATTGATAGCTGACAGACTGAATCAGATTGCTAATGGCTGATCAGTTGTGTGCGTGCCGCTAACAAGCCACATTTGTAGCAGCCGTCTCCATCCACCTGGCCAGCTCGCAGAGTAATTCAATTTTTATTTGTCGCTACGACTGACTTGAATTTGCTTGCAGATTAATCTGAATTTAAATTCCCTTCCAAATTGAACATCTATGGATATGTTATCGTGCGTCACAATGCTGTTGAATGAAGCACGATTGAACATACAATCATAGGCCAACAACGTGCGTTCGTCAAGGTAATCTAGTAACAATTCAAATATGTCGATAAATGAAAACTTGTGAAACATGAGGCAAGTACGTCAATAAACTTTAGAACTTTTGCATAAACAGACTTCTGGATTGCTGATTGGCTGCAACGAGTTGCCACGCAACTCTGAAATACAGCAAATCAGCGGATGTTGAATTGAAACTGGCAAATCATTTGTTCTGTAGCATAGAATCACAATTAGTATCCTGTTGTTGTTTTTCATTCCGTGCTAGATTTCATCAGCTGAAGTAAAAAAGCTTGATCAGCCAAACAAAATTAGCTGCCGCATAGATGCGTATTGTGAACAACAAACTCAGCTACCGTACCGTTGTTGGTGGGCGAGAACGTTTGCCGCCCATCAGCTGCAACAAGCCGAACACAAAAGTAAAGCTTGCTTGTGAACACAACTAAAACGTCACTAATTTATCTGAACAATGATTTTACGTTCAACCAAACCTGGAGCTTTTACGAGTTTTAAACAATGTAAACTTCAAATGCGTGCACATAATTTGGACAAACAGTTTTATCAACTCACAGTTACTGGCGGACGCGCACGCTTGTCACTCTGTACGAGTCTGCCTTGCCCCATCAGCTGCGAAAGAATGCTTTCAAATTGTCCAAATAACATTTGACATAAAATTTAGTTCTGCGAGCCGCTTACCATAACCGGTGGAATAGATCGCTTGCCTCCCATAAGCTAAAAAATTGGTAATTTTAACCAAGTTTAATATTTTGCCTCTTTGCGACTCAAATTAGCTTCCGCTAAAGAAATAATAGCTTACCATGACTGGTGGGCGAGACCTGTTCATAAGCTAAAAAGACAAATGTAAGGCTAAGCACATAAAAAGCACATTGTTTGTATTGGATGAGTAATAAGCTAAAAGCAAATAATTTGAAAGTGGCAAGAAAAATGGTTTAATTTTTCCATACAGTGATTGGTGGCCGAGCGCGTTTCTCTTCTTCTTCTTCTTCCTGTTGGTCTTCGGCAGCAGCCGCTTGTTGCTGATTCAAATAATTTTCATCGTTTTCAATTGCTTCAACGGCATCCTGAAAACATGCACACGGTGATATCAAAAATATGAAAAGATTTGAAAAGTTCAATTTGATTTGTCAGTTAATTCAGCTAAACTGACTTTGAAGTACAAATCTGCTTGATCATCGTCCAAATTTGCAATTATGATCGTCCGTGCTTCAGCCGTCAGATCACGGTTAATTGGGCCAAGCGAAAACAGCAGAAGGGCACACACAAGAGAAAACATTTTTGGAAATATTTTTCTTTTTTAGAAGCTTCCTTCAAGTCTAAAGTGGGACTGACGTATGGAGATAGTAGTACATGGTACAACCCAAAAACCTATTAACTAAATATAGTAATTGCAAAGAAACCATGACAAACGCAAAGCAAACAAAAGACTGCCATTAATTTTTAGAGTTCCTGTTCCAAAGTATCTCTATTTTGTTGTGAAACCGTTTTCCATAAAAAAGTGACAGCAAAACACAGCAAGCACGTTTATGTAAACAAGTGAACCTGTACAGATGTACGAATGTCATTTACCAACTTTCAAAAAATATACATACATGTATTGTATTCTTGACTGAAATTTGCAAACATAGACAGAAAAGTACCCATCGGTTAAATACTGCATCATATTGAGAGCTCCTTTGAACCTAAAAAAGTTCATGTTTTCTAAAATACATATTCAGGTGCAGAAGCACCTCTGAAGACCTGACAAGTCCGGTCAATGTCTCTGTTTATCATTGATAGGATTAGAATTACCAAGTTAACATGGCCTTTTTCATCCTTTCCACATTTTGATAACAGCTTACAGAATTAATTAGAGAAGACATGTCATGAGTTTAAAAGTAAGAATAGATGAAAATGTTAGATTTATTAATTACATGATGTCTAAATAGAGCCATAATGCTCGTGGTACACATACATTGTACAATGTACAATGCTGCCTGCTTGTAAATGTACCGGAAAAGCCGAGAAAAGCAAAAAACAACCTTACCAGTGAATTTGGGAGGAATAGAGGAAAGTGAACCTTCAAGAGTGCTCACCCTTGGCATTGGTGCCCATAACCGTAATTAAACGCCTTATGCAAAAAAATAGAATGTTGGTTTTGGGCAAACAATTTTTATGGAAATTAAACCAAATGGAGGTTGCACTCGTCAGCCTTCCCGATGGAACCTCTATGTTTCTCGGAAGCAACGTGAACCGCACCCCTTTTGAGTTTCTAGAGCGGCTGAGCGCAGAAAACTGATGAAACGTATTTGTTCAAAAAAAACGATTGCATATGTACAGCACGCTGTTTTTTATGAGTTTACCTTGGTCTACATAAGAAAAAACATTCCATGTTGAATCAACGAACATGACTTTAGGCGATATTTTTAACTAGGGTTAGCCCAGAAGAACGGTATACGTAGACCCGAGACCGCCGTCAAGTTTTTCTGTCATAAAGTGCCCACTGCCTTTTTAGGCACGGCTCGATTTCTCGAGTGCTCGGACAAGAGCTTATTACAAACTAATACATTGTAGTTGCTTACAACCAGTTTAACACATAAATGCTTTTTTCAGATATCTGCGAGAAGATCGAGTGTCCGTGGCATAGCCAATGCAAAGCAGGAAAATGCGTTTGCCCGAAAAAATGTCCAAAACCTGATCCGGATGAGGTCGTTTGTGGAGAAGACGGCAAACGGTAAACGACTTTTGCTTGGTGATGCACACCGCAGTGACGCATGCCACGCTCCAACTTGCGCAGTCGCTTTTGGAGCGGAATTTGTTCTTGTTCTATTTCAGAAAGAACTGAACTAAACTTTTTCAAATAGAACATGACGTTCTTTGTTTTTTAAACTGTATTAGAAAAAACATTTACACAAGCAAACTCGTTTCAGTTACAAATCGGAGTGCTACATGATGAAATCAGCATGTGAAACAAGAAAAGATCAAACGTTGAGTACGACGGATATGTCGTTTTGCGGCGATGAGTACGGAGAGGACCCAACTGGTAAACTAATAGCAAACATGTTTTTGAAAAACTTCTGCGGAAAGGTGCTAAAAGAGGTTTTGATTGTTACGTCTAGTCAACTTAACCACATATCACCGTCTAGTAGCAGAAAGAGTCCGATTTTCGTATCGAGACAACGCGGGGAGAGTTTTGCCCAGACCGAAAGAACAAGTTGAGTTTAATGAAACAAAGCACATTAGTTAACCCCATTTCTGCACAAAACAATGGAATTGTTGTTGTGTTGCTGTCATTCCTTTTTCTGCATCCTTTTTACATTCCATTTTTATCCACTTTTTGCAGTATGTATCTGCATTCTGATTGAAACTTCAGGATCTTCAGGGTTGTTGTTCCATAACCTGTTGTTTTGCGTTATCCTCCATTTTTTGTTTTATAGAGGTGAATAATTCACGCTAAACAAAATAGTTGTATTGTGAAAGCCACTTTTGTTTTCATAACCTGCACAAGCTTGCGACATCTTTGTTTCTATTCACCATTATTTTAGACTTTAGTTTTAAGCACTTTGTTTTCCAAAACTGACCAGTTGAAACATAAAGCTTAGCGGTGAATGTTTGCAGCGGACGGGTCAGCATGCTGGAATGACCATGAAAGAGGCAACTGCAAGTTTGGTGGAATGTGCTATGATGATGAGTGCCGTTGCGACATACAGTAAGTTCGCAGAACAAAATACAAAACGGGTACATTTTTTGTCTAACCCAAACGGGCAAATTTTGCAGATGCGATAAGACTGACGTTGATAAAGTTTGCGGCACGGACGGCGTGTTTTACGCAAATAGGTGTGCCATGAACTTGGCATCCTGCAGGCGCCAGCAGCGCATTGATGCACAGTCGCTGCCGTATTCAACTGGCATGTGCCCGCCCCCCGATAGTGCAAGACTCTTTTTTATCACGTTGTGAAAATGCGTAAAAAATCACTGTTATTTGAGCACAAAAGCACGAACATTATTTCACCGATTTACAATTGAATGATTTAAAATCCTTTCTTGACGTTAGTTGATTTCGTTGAAGCTTAGTTTTTTGTTACGTTCTTTGAGGCGTGTACATCAAGGCATTACTACCGTATTACCCCCATTAACCCCCCCCCACACCATTAATCCCCCCCCCACCAATAAACCCCCACCCCCACGACAAGTTTACGAATAATCCCCCCACAAATAATCTCCCATGGGGGTTAATTGGAAACCTGTTTGAAACACATACCCAGCGAATTCAGTGGCTGAATGGCTGAACACATTGGTGAAATTGTGCTTCTAAAGGTCCCAAAGGGATGAGTTAATGGTAATTTCATTACAAAAGGCTGTCATAAAAGGAAATTTCTATGTAGAGTAGAAGTTTCTGCGACTTTCTTGCCTGCCATGCAAGGTATCTATATTTTTTGCCATTTTTCAACAAACCCCACCCCTACAATTTGTTTGTAAATACCCCCCCCCCACCAATAATCCCCCCCCCCACCAATAAACCCCTACCCCTAAAAGTCGCTGACGTATTAATCCCCCATGGGGGTTTATTGGAGGTAATACGGTATATTTTTTAGTGACAAACAATTTCTCTTACACACACGTATGAATCTTGAACTTAAAATTTTTACCCGCAATAATCTTCATACATGTATAATAAGTTTCATAGCACCCACATGTACGTGTATGGACGAATAAATAAGGAAGTCCATCAAGGTGGAATCAGTCGCAGACTAGGAGTTGTCTTTTTCAAAAGGGTCAGCATCATTCCCAATCATGTGTGCAAGACAAAAATAAACAGAATAGCACGAAGAATCCATTAGTTAAAAAAACGATGCCGGTCTGCCGATCCGCTTCGCTCGCGAATGGGCATGATTTATCTGAATCAACATGTTAAATTTTAATCCCTGCAAAACAGTTGCAAAAAGAACATGCTTGCTGGCTTGTTTGAACATCTTCTGTTTTTTTAGGTTGTTGTATTTTGGGCTTTTTGCATGCGCTGCACTTTCCCTCCAGCCTTCTTTTCCTCTTTCTATCTTTACCGTTTTTCTCAATCTCCTTCTGAAACTTGTTCTATCCTTTATACGGTCTCTTGCATTGGTAATGTTGATATTCTTGTTGTACAAAAATGTTTTTTGTTGAGGGGGTCAACCAAGGTATAAAACAGCCCTCTAAACAGCATACACATTGTAACTCTGTTGTGGGATGTGGAAAACAGATGATATACCGTAAAGTCTTGAATGTTGTAAGTTATTTTTGAAAGAAACGTTATTTTAAACTTTAGGGCGACGTCGTTATAGAAGGTTGATCCAGAGGGAACGTCGTCGTAGCATTTATTATGGTTAAAATCCCACAGAGAAAAATTGACATAAACTGAGGAAAATTATTTACACAGCAAATCACAACTTATGAACCCTAAAAAACGGCAGCAACAACGATGACTTCGTCGTAGTCGACAAACTGAGGGGGCACGGGGGGAGTGAAAAATTTGATGGTGGGTTGACAGCTGAAACGGTAATGTTGAAGCTCAAGGTTCCACCGCCTTGTCAAGATCTGGACAGAAAACAAGACTTTTTACCACTAAACAGCGAACTCTTCAATCCGTTCCTAATCTTCGTTTTTGTAAGACCTCCTCTCAAGGTTGGCACACAAAATTTTTCTTTTTTCAACAAAAATTAGATTTTCAAATTTATTTAAGGGGACCTTATATGCAAGACTTTACTGTACTTAAAGCCCTTGAACTAGATGTTGTGTTAGGTGTTCTAAAAAGTAGCAGCAGTTTCAGTTGAAACGGGCCAGAGAGAACCTTTGTTCAATACATGCAGCCTGAAAATAGTGCATGAATTGTGCAGCATTACCATTTCAGACTCGTGCCACTGCAATCGCATTGGATCCTTCAACAACAACTGCTCCACCGTAGACGGTCAATGCGCCTGCCGGCCTGGCGTTGGGGCGAAATGTGACAGTCTGCGGGGGTATGTCGAGGCAGGCGGGGGGGACCGAGGGAGGAGAGGGGCCGGGGCGCTATTATTTATAAATCATGCGGATGCGCGAGCGAGCGTAGCGAGCGGAGAGCGCATCACGCATAATATGAGCCGTTATCCCCTCGCGCGCTTTTTTCAAATTTGCTCGCTGCGTCCTGCGAGCATAGTATAAGCCACAAACTTGGTTCCGTGCACACGAAACGAACACCCAAAGTTGTGCTTGGAGCCGCGAAAAAATTTTTTATCCGACTACTTTTCATACGCTGTAGACACGAAAAACCTATTCTGAAAACAGTGTTACTTCTTTCCCTTTGTCCTTTTTTTTTCAGGTATGTAATCAACATGTGTTCGCCCTTTCAATTTTTGCCTGCGACACTTTCACAGTCGAACAAAAATGTTCCCTGGGGTAATTCCACCCGGAGATTTTGAAAATTGAGTTAATTTTTTACCCCGACCCTGTTTTTGGGTAAAAATTGGGCATTTTTAATTGTTCGGAGGGTTTTCACCTGGTTTTAAGTGTTCGCCCTTTCAATTTTTAGCTGGGACACTTTCACAGTTGAACAAAAATGTTTCCTAGGGTAATTTCATCCGTATTTTTTGAAAATTTAGTTATTTTTTTTGCCCGGGCACTTTTTTGAGTCAAAATTGTGCATTCTTTGAAAGTTCGTAGCATTTTGACTGGGTATCAGTTTTTCACTCTTACAAATTTTGTCTGAGCTGCGAAAAATAGTAGGAAAAAAGTCTAGTCCGTAGTAATTCAATGCGCTGATCACGGATTTTGGGTTAGTTTTCTTACGTGAGCAACTCTAGATGCTGAATCGTGACGATTTCGGGCGAATCGGCCGTCGAAATTGGCGAAATCGGTCCAGAAACGAAAAACAAGAAAAGATTGTTTTCCAGGGTAATTCAATGCGCTGATCACGGATTTTGGGTTAGTTTTCTTACGTGAGCAACTCTAGATACCGAATCGTGACGATTTCGGGCGAATCGGCCGTCGAAATTGGCGAAATCGGTCCAGAAACGAAAAACAAGAAAAGGGTGTTTTCCAGGGTAATTCAATGCGCTGATTACGGATTTTGGGTTAGTTTTCTTACGTGAGCAACTCTAGATACTGAATCGTGACGATTTCGGGCGAATCGGCCGTGGAAATTGGCGAAATCGGCCCAGAAACGAAAAATAAGAAAAGGATGTTTTCCAGGGTAATTCAATGCGCTGATCACGGATTTTGTGTTAGTTTTTTTATGTGAGCAACTCTAGATACTGAATCGTGACGATTTCGGGCGAATCGGCCGTGGAAATTGGCGAAATTGGTCCAGAAATGAAAAACAAAAAAAACGGTGTTTTCCATGGTTATTAAATACACTGATCACGGATTTTGTGATAGTTTTTTCATGTGAGCAACTCTAGATACCGAATCGTGACGATTTCGGGCGAATCGGCCGTGGAATTTAGTGAAACCGGTCCAGAAATGAAAAACAAGAAGTCGGTGTTTTCTATGGTAATTCATTGCGCCGATCACGGCTTTTGGGTCAGTTTTCTTATGTGAGCAATTTCTAGGTACTGAATCGTGACGATTTTGGGCGAATCGGCCGTAGAAATAGCATAGACGAAATTGGCCTAAAAACGAAAAATGAAAAACCTGAGTTGTGTGCCCAACGTATTGTGATTTTGGTCCGACCTTCGGGGCTTATGTAAAAGTCAGAATATTATCTAAAAATGCGGGAGACGCATATAAAAGGAGGAATATGGCCTTGTGTAAGCAGTGAAAGACTTGGCTCGACAACCTTTTCAAGTCTCTGATGTGGTACACACGGATACAAGTACATAAGAGTCATATTTTTGCGCCGTTTATTTTTTATTTAGATTGCAAGTGGCAACCCTCGTACATTGTAGACAAATGAAACTTTCACATTTGCCTTTTTCTAGCATTTAGCGACCTCTAAAACCACTAAAATGACGATCAGACTTTAGATCGCTGACACTGGTTTGCACAAAGTGTATCGCAGAGGCATTGGGAACGCAAGGTCTCCTTCTGTGGCAGTGACTCACCGGTTTATCCTGGCACAAGAGTTTGGTAAAAAGGGTGAAAATCAACGGAAGACAACACTTTTTGCACTGGTGCTGCTGTATGCACAGCGGTGCGTACGTTAGCAACAACGATAAAGCTACATGCAGCAATGTTTTGCAATCTCTGATGTTTCTGTTTTTTGCACAGAATTTACAGTATAGCCGATTAAACATGGCAGCTTTTTTCAGGGTGCAAGGAGCGCGCGAATTTTGAATAAAAGAGAAAGAAGTTCAGAAACCAAATTGTATGCCAAATTTGACGCGTTTTTTAAGCTAATGGATTATCCGTATTATTCTGTTTATTCTTTCTCCCTTGCACACATGATTGGAAATTATGTTGGCATTTTTGAAAAAGACAACTCCTAGTCAGCGACTAATCCCGCCTTGACGGACTGCCTCATTTATTCGGCCATGCTGTTCAGAATTTCGCACATGATGTGATTTTAGACTAAACTGAAGAGGACAATTGAAAAATATCTAGATAACTTCAAAATTTTTACGCTTTTCAACAAGCTTGTAAACAACAAACGCGGCGCAAAAATATGACTCTTATGTACTTGTATCCGTGTGTACCACATCAGAGACTTGAAAAGGTTGTCGAGCCAAGTCTTTCACTGCTTACACAAGGCCATATTCCTCCTTTTATATGCGTCTCCCGCATTTTTAGATAATTTGAAAGTATGCGGCAGTGACGGCCAGTCCTATGAGAGCATCTGCGAGTTGAAGCGATTCGCGTGCAAGTATCAGCGCGATATTGTGCCCGTTGAGCTTGGGCCTGAAGGGTTTAAAAAAATTTTTTAGATTTTATTTTATTATTGAAAGTTTTAATTAAGGTGACGTTTAAAGTGGTGGTGGGAACTAGCTTTTTGTAAAAACGGGTATTTGAATTTGTAAACGTTGTTGTTTAGGTAGTGGATGCATGCATGACCGGGGTTATTCTATTTGCTGTCAAGAACAAAATTGAATTAATCACGTTGCATTTTCTGAATAAAAACATAAAACTTGCAATTTTCAGTGATTGAGTGCATAAAGAGATAATAAATGAATGAAAAGAATCAGTGTAATTACGCATGTAAATTTTATCAGCCATCAATTCTGCTAAAAAAGCTAAAAAATCGCAAGTGTTGCTACGATGCAGGTGCGTCTGCACAAAGCAGAAGCGCAAAACTGGAGGCAACCACGTTGCACCCGTTTGACCTGCCACTTCCGGTTGATACCACGCCGCTTGTGTTGTATTCCACGTCGTTTGGAGGGCAAAAACAAACAAAGGGTTTGTTTTTATGTTGGATTTCATTATCACTGAAATTCAGTCACTAATAATTAAATTTTTGATGGACAGTACCGCTGAAATTGTAAAATATTGTCGTTGAAATTGAAGCGGAAACCATCCGACAGTGCGACTTATATCGACAAGCGGCCTTAGAAAGCGACGTTGTGTTAGAAAGCAGGTGTTGTCAGTTTCAGTGAGCACCAACGGCGATTTGGGTGACGTGTGCTCCAGTGACGCCGACTGCATCACCCCGTTTGGCCACTGTCACCAATGGAATGCCGCTCTGTCAATTCAGTCAAGATGCACATGTCAACCGGGTTACGTTCGCATCAGAAATGATTGTGTCGGTACGTGCTGCGGTCGATCCAAAAACTGAACATTCAGAATGTAGAACTTTAAATTAAAAAGGCAACTTCTATTATCTTTCTTATTAAACGTGACCCAATATGCGTTTGCACGCACAGATAGAAAAATTGTTTCATGGCTGCAATTTCAAATCAGCAAAACTTTTTAACGTATTCTGACGGCAGATTTGTGCAAGAAATTTAGAAAAAAAAACAATCAGAATTTGTTCTCGCTAAATAAATTTATTTCATTTTATATTGAAATTATGTTCGGGCGCGAAATAGCTTTTCAGCTGTGCGGCATTTCCACACATCATTCAGCGTAGTATCGATAACTCAGCCTCCTTTGCACAAAAAGATAATATAAATAAAGATAAAAGACCATGCAGCAGCGTTGCTGAGTCGATAGAGCTGCCCAGAAACTGTGCAGTGACCATGTGGGATATAATAGACATTTACTGGGTTCTGGTGTGTACTTGAAAGCATGCAATTGAGTTTGTATTGAGTTGTAGGTAAACGTTGAGTGTTGAGTGCAACCGAGTATTGTTGCGTTTCAGCACCGAGCGCCATTGGGCCGAGCAGTCCGTTGACAGGGTGTGCTGCAACGCCGTGCAATGCGGACGAGCGTTGTTTGGATGACAGCAGTCGCACAGAGGGACACCGTTGCATTCCGTTTGATCGCTCATCATCAGGCGATGCCGCTCAAACGCAACCCGCTCAGACAACCGGCAACATCAACGAGCGAACACCCGATACACGTACGATTGAAAATAATAACGCTGGAAATGTTGCATATGCAATACCTTGATCTATAATCTGTGCATACGAATGCTTCTGTTTTCGTTCACACAGCATCCGCGGAACGGCATTCCGACAGGGACAACGTTGTTCCACGATTTGCGGGGCAGTCATACTTGCAACTGGACACTCTGCAAGCCTATGCTCAAGTGAATATCAAAGTAGAATTTCGCGCTGAAACAGGTATTCAGAAAAAAATTTCCGGTCTAGCAAGACTACACGTACAGTAGTTATTATTTTGTTTATTCAAATATTTTGCGAGATACCGTATTACTGTGTTTTTATCTTTCAGAAAACGGTTTAATTTTTTACAACGAGCATTCCTCCGGTGTGAAGGGTGATTTTATTTCACTGGCGCTGCGACGCGAATTTGTTGAACTCAGGTTGGTTTTCAATGTTTTCTTCTGTTTAATTTAGATTTTCAACAAATTGAACAACCGACACACGTCATAGGTACAGAAACGACACACCAAGCGTAATGTTGCTAAACCAACCAGGTGTCAGTCGCGCTCAACAGCACATATTATAGTTTTAATATCGCCAATTTATAATATCAACACCATCAGCAATATGAATGAGCAGCTGAGGAATGTGGCGAAAGCCAACAAGGCCACTAGAAAGATGGACACGTGGTGACCGAGACTCTCGTTGTCCGCTCTGAAGCACGGCAGCAGGTCGAGGTGAAAACGGTCGAAGAACGCGCCAGCTTTGCTCAGCTCGCCGTCTTGCCAGCCGTACTAAAAAAGAAAGGTGTTTCGTGAGAATCAACGAATGAGAAAAACACCACGCTGCCAAATGAACGTGCCAACGTGGCACCAAATGAACGTGTGTGCGACCTGTCTCTCCAACTCCTCGAGTGGCACGAACGCATAGCTCTGCTTCACGGCCGTCCCATTGGACGCGAGCGCGGCGCTGCCGTCGACCGGCTCAGTGTGCTCAATGAGCACAGGCACCAGCGTGCTCGACGGCACCACGCCGTTCGCCAGCTGGCCGCAAATCGAAGCGATCTCGGGGCGGCCAGCGTTGAAACTCGGTCGCAACTCGAGCGGCGTCACGCGCTGAGAAACGCGCCGCTGCACTCTGCGGTTGCGTCGCGGCGTGAACGGACTGTCGCGTGCTGACGGCGTGTAGTCGGCGGGCGCCACTGAGCTGCAAACGTGCACAGACTCGTTGGCAACATTCGCACCGTTTCATTCAAGGTTGCTGCTTGCGCGAACAGACAGCGAACGTACAGATATCGCTGGATGCCTCTGCTGCGCTTGCGTCTGTGTGCATTCACGGCATACACACTCGGCTGGCGTGACAGTGCGTCCGGGTGTCCCAAGCTCACGGAGCCCCTGGCGCTGTTTTGTTCAGTGACCGTGAAACTGCGCGTTCTCCTGTCTCGCATCGCATCGTGCTCACAAGAGCCGTTCGGCACATCCAAGCAGTCCATAGTGCTAATAGGTGTGCGCGCCAATAGTGCTAGTAATACTGCGTTTGCAATAGTTATGCAATCGATGCTTCGTTGGTAATGAAACTTCTGACACTCTGACAGCACCCCACGCAATTATAGTGCGTAAGACAACCCTTTTTCCGTAAATGACAGTAGTTTTTTTCAACAAATTTCACCAAATTAGTCATATTTTCAATCAAGTCGATTCAACTAAAAACCGCACAAATGAAACGACGGTAAAGCATTTTTTATTACATTGTTTATTTTATAGTTTCTCTTTCTGTGGAATCAAACGCACATGCGTGACTGCGACTGCACAATGTCCTGTCTCTTTGTATGAGCTGAGCCTTACAAGTGAGAAGTGAGTATTATTGAACAGCGACTGTAAATAAACGGCTAAAACAACGCGCAAAACAATGTTATGCTTTGACAATAACTGGAAGAAGAACAAAACTGCTTCGTTCAGCAGAATATATCTCACTGTAAAAAGTAGCAAATTTGACCTTATGCAAGTAGCAAACAACTGGTGAGCCGAAAACCAAACAAAATACGCATATTGTTCCACGTTGATAAAAATCGCCCAGGGTGTTAAAGAAGGGTGGCACGAGACGATGCGCTTATGTTAAAACATCAAAATTGAAAACGTTTGAAAAAACAACAACTCAGTACAAGAATAAAACACAAACAAAACAAAGTTCTTGCTCATTGCTTGATGATAACATTCATTCTCTTATCAGCTTCTTTATACCCCTCTCACCGCAAGCACATTTTCTACCGTTTGGTCGTTAAGCTCCCAAAATGGGCTACTGAATTGCAATAAAAAGGTAAAGAATTAAAGTAAAATGCACGGTAGATGTTGACGAATGTGCTTCGTGAGCGTGTGCATGAAAAAATGTATTGAACACGTGATAACAACGTAACAAAAACTAAACGGGTCTCCTTTAATATAAAACCAATGAAAGTTCATAGGCCCGAAAAATCACAACAAAAAATTATCAAGTTTGAAAGCGTAAGACAAATGGGCAAAAGCGACAAGGTTTCAACAACCACCAACAATCAGCGCAGTATTTGTTTCAGGTACGACTTGGGGAACGGGCCAGTTGTGGTGCGCTCTGAGCAGCCGGTTTCACTTCGTGAATGGACCACTGTACTAATAACACGCAACGAAAAACGGGCAAAAATGAAGGTGGTGCAAACTGGAGAGAGTGCAAACTTAACATATTCTTATATTACTAAACAACTGAGTGGCTTTCACTTGCAGGTTGCGACTCAATCAGTGGTGAAGTCGCCGCATGACATCGTGGGCAGTGGCAAGCATCTGAACTTGGACCAACCGCTGTATGTCGGTGGCACACCGGGGCATGTGCAACACAGGTACAATGTATAATACAGGGTGTTTCACAAGTAGTGGGCAGGTGTTTGACGCGTTATTTCTCGAGTTGTGTTCAACCATATTGAATGAAATTTTAGACAGTTGTTTAGAAAAGTACAACTTAGGTTTGTGCAACATTTTAGAGAAATTCATTCTCCTGTACACGAATGACAGAGCAAAACACACAAAAAATTCAAAAATGGGCCAGAAAACACCAGATTACGCAATACCACCGGACAACAACACTCAATGCAAACATTCCAAACATTCAAAAGAACACTTTAAAATGTGTGTGGCAATAACAGCAAACATCAACAACAACGACAAGAGTCAACACACTCAAATTTCTCAAAGTGTCCACTATGAGCCTCAATGCATCGCTTGCATTTAATCCGTTACCTTCTCGCGCATGTATGCTGGTTTACGTCCAAATTAGTACGTCCTATTAGTACGTCCAAAAAGCCGGTAAGCATGAAAAAACAAAAACAAACCAATCGTGTTGAAAAAACATTTTGTATTCATGCATGCAACGATTCGGCTGCATACAAGCTAATGTTTCACCCGGTCCCAGACAAGAACCCCCAGTTGCGTGCTGAAATCAATGTTTTTGTGTGTTTTGTTCTGTCATTCGTGTACATGTGAATGAATTTCTCTGAAATTTTGCACAAATCTAACTTAAACTTTTCTAAATAACTGTCTAAATTTTTATTGAATATGGTTCAACACAACTCGAGAAATAACGCGTCAAACACCTACCCACTACTTCTGAAACACCCTGTATATGTATGTATGTATACAATGGGTACGCTGCGTCTGCATCCGTTGTTGCATTTGGATTCTGTTCTCATGAAAGCCGCAATGAGTTAGGAATGACTTCATGATTTGTT
The DNA here is from genome assembly GCA_030248135.1 of Theristus sp. LFF4_11. Taxonomy (NCBI): domain Eukaryota; kingdom Metazoa; phylum Nematoda; class Chromadorea; order Monhysterida; family Xyalidae; genus Theristus; species Theristus sp. LFF4_11. Next base: position 15,454 of record JASANC010005510.1, read on the forward strand.
TACGTTTTAATTTTCAGAGCGAAATCCCGCAGCGGTCTTTCAGAAGGCCTGTACGGCTGTGTGCGCGTGCTTGCGGTTAACGGGGAGGCAGTGAACTTGAATGTGCATCGCTCCAAGCAAATCAGGCACCATCATTTAGTTGGTTGGTTGTTAACAGCGTTCACCGTAGCAACATTGGTTGCCGTGTCAACAGTACTATATGTTTGTTTAAACTTGTCAGTGTTGTCGCAGAATGCAATACATGCGAAACTTTACAAATTCAGTGAATGTTTCGGGTTCGGTTGAAATCAACCACCGTGGGTTAATACGCTCCATTTCTTTTTTCTTTCACGAGCACTGTATTCTGCGACAAAAAAGTGACAGGTTTCAACAAACATACTGAACTGTACTTTACGTATCAGTTGGTTTTGCCAATAAAGTTCCCAAGCGTAATGTTGCGCAGGCTCATGTGGCCAGGACGCGTGCATGTGCTCGCCCTGCCACAACCACGGCCTCTGCGTGTCGGACGTGCACGACAGCACGCACAACTTTGTGTGCCACTGCACAGCACAGTTCACAGGTGCGTTCGCTCTGCCACAGCAGCCGCCGCCGCAGCGTTTGGGCGTCACACCAGAAACTTTTATCTGAATTGCAATAATTGTATGCACTTGGTGGGAGCCCCAAAAAACTGCCACACTTCAACGTGCTCGTGCAAACGTTACGCCTCTGTATGGGCTAATCGAGCTGAAAATTTAACCACAGTTGGGATCAGTGCCCCTGTACACGAACATTGTAACCTGGCATTGTTGGTGATTATTTTCAACAACACGTGGCAGGTTTGTTGTGCGAGTTGCACAGTGGAGCGTGTGCGTCAACGCCGTGCCGCAATGGGGGCACATGCAGTGACATGAACGATGGCACGTATCTGTGCATCTGTCCGCACACCGCCTTTGGAGACAACTGCGAAATTTGTGAGTGCCCTTTGTAATCGTTATTGAAGTTTTCTCTCTATTTAGTTTTTTTCCAAACCAGCTTCTTTTTCTTGCTAAGCTTTTTGTGGGCTATCGTATCTACTAATCATCTGCAGTTCCATTTAGTGTTCTCTAAATTGTGAGCAGTAGCGCAAGCTTGCAGTTGTGTATTGTGGATTTATTCAAACGTGTCCGGACTAACGTGACGTCATTTTATTTAAAAACGCCCGTTTGTCAAAGTACGGAATGGCCGATTAAACATGGCAGCTTTTTTCAGGGTGCAAGGAGCGCGCGAAATTTGAATAAAAGATAAAAGACGTTCAGAAACCAAGTTATGTGCCAAATTTGACGGGCTTTTTTCAGTCTAATAGATTCTTTGTGCTATTCTGTTCATTCTTTCTCCTTTGCACACATCATTAGGAATTATGTTGACATTTTTGAAGAAGACCACTCCTAGTCTGCGACTGATCCCACCTTGATGGACTGCCTTATTTATTCGGCCATACTGTACAGGCACTAAAATTTCAGTTTGGTGTGACTGATTCGACATTCACCATTTGTTTACGGGAAGAAATCGGCTAAACGGATAGTCTGGTTTGCAGTGAACGACAAGCGCATGTTTTGTGGCACATGACGTCATTTCAGTGGGACACGTTTAAAAAAATAGGCCATACATCATTGCTCTTTTCTTAACGTTGTTGCAAACGCACATGCAGTGCGAGCACGGAGGAAACGGCAATCGACACTGCGTAGCATTAGGCTAAGGGATGCTGAAGATGGTAAGAAAGCACAGGCAATAGAAAATGTATAGAAAACGATATTTAGTAGAATGTCAGAAGAAAAGAATGTTAGAAGTTTTCCGCTTGATTTCATGTTTCCAAATGAATTGTGGTTAGATTTTGAACATCATACTAGTCGCATACTTTGTTTTGTTGTTTTTTGTTTGCTTTCTTTCTGCATCTGCATGTTTTTTGACGGAACTGGTTTTCGCATATCAAATGTATTAGTCGCCAGGTGGCAAGACAACTGAACACAACTGAACCCTGCAAATCAAGCAATAATTAGTGACACGTCACCAAAATATACAATACACTTGTGAGCAATGTTAGCACAATAAAATTCATAACAGCACCAATTTGCAGACACCTCCGACAAGCCAGCAGCCAGCAATGCAGATGACGAGCAAGCATTCACACAATTCGTAGTGCCGGAATTCCATGGCGACGGTTACCTTGAGCTGCCCCCTCTTCCGCCGGAGGCAAAAACGGACTGTTTCGGTGAAGTTTGGCTGAACTCTCGCCAGAAAGATGGACTGATCCTGTACTCCGGCCAGACGAACATCCTGACACAAGACTATGAGGGTGGCGACTTTTTGGCATTGAGTCTACAGGACTGGCGACCTTGGTTGACGTTCAATCTTGGATCGGGTCTGGTGAATATTAGGTGAGAAAATGTCATCTTGGGTGGACGTTGTTTGGCGAAACTTTTTTGTTTAATGCACAGAGGCATTTTTTAGCACGGACGACGTGATGAGAGAAAACGAATGGCACAAGCTGACGTTCAAACGTGAACTCAGGACGGGCAGCGTGCAGCTGGATGAACGACCAACGAAGCTCGTCACAGCCCCAGTAATTTTAGATGCATTTAAGCAAAACTGTTGAGCAACATTGAACGAGTTGTAAAGGGCTCCCGGCAGCTTTTGATTGTCTGGTTTACAGTCCGGAGCGCAACAACTGAACGTGCACCCAGCGGCGGTGTACCTCGGTGGTGTACCACGCCAGTCGATGGTGCCGTCAGACGTGCCGGGCGCTGTCAGCGGCTTGCATGGTGCCGTGCAGAGACTGCAACTCAACGGGCACACTCATGAACGATTGCTCAAGGTTGGTGCTTGAACTTTTGCACATTTATCCAAAGTTTAGTGGTTTCCAGTTGCTCTTTATTTTTTGCGACGTCGGAACGGAGCACACCTTGATTTAGGTTTAGTGCTTAGACTTTTATTTGCCTGCGCCCGTGTGATCAGTGATGGCTCGACATGAGTAAAGTATTATATCACAATGAAGTCATTGAAAAACAAAGCAGAAATCGCAGAGACAATTGCCAGCAAATATGGCCGATTGTACAGAACATAGACGAAAAGCCATAATGGCAAACAGTGTTGGATCTCACTCCATCGGTTCTCATCTTAGTCCAAATTTAAAATTTTTGAATCAATACGGACTCCAGCGGCCACGTTTCTCCTCGCCATAGTTCATCATGGGCCCAGCCCACTTCTTCTCCTCTCCATAGCTGAGCATGTCCCAGTTGCCCCCAAAGCGACGTTTGCTCAGCCAGCTCATGTACGGATTCGGCATCGGCCGTTTGCCGCGACCCTCCTCCCACATCCAGCGCTTGCCTGAAGAGCACGAGATTATGAGCGTTTAGTTTGCGTCGATTTTGAGACAGTGTAAACGTGTGTTCTCACCTTGCCAGTTGCGCATCAGTCCCGGACGTTTGCCCATTCGACGTAGTGCCATCCAGGCGCGCATACGGCTGTCGTCTAAACAGGAGATATTTGAAAACGTCTGTTTGTTCGAAATCGTTTGAAAAAAGTCCTTTGAAATGCGAGTTGTGAGAGTTGATTCAACAAACGGTGCCCACCTTCGTCATCGGCGCGTTTGCCACTAGCGAGGTACATTTGATCGGCCGGGATGTCGCGTCTGCCCAGGGACAGTTGCCGCAGGGGGTTCATCATGAGGCCTGCTCTCTTCGAGGTCACCCGGCCATGCGGACGACCAGCGCGCTTCTCCTCCTGTTTTGAAATGTCTTTTACAAGCAGTTCACAACTTTTCACGGGTCATTTTTATCTTATAGGTACACGGTAACTTTGCTATTGTTCTACTATGTATGCTATTTGATTAAAAAACACATTTACCCCATCTTCTGAGCGTTTATCCACACCCATTGACTTGAATCGTGAGTTCATGAATCGAGCCAAATCGCGTTTCTCTTCTGCTGGAGCGGATTCGGCATTATCGTCATCGGCCACTACTGAAAAACGAGGTTGATTTAAAAAATAATTTAAATCCTGCATGCTTTATTGGTCTGCTATACGGCCACTCACTGAAGCAACGGGAATTCCAGTCTCTAGACAACCAAAGCTCAAGGAGCGTGGTTTCTGATGCTGTGGTATCAGGGGTCAGGACAATATTAGCGCTCTTTTCTCAAATGAAACCGTGGCTTGTTTAACGTTGTTCCGTGTTCCGTGAGTGCAGATTTAGTTAAAGAATGGCTTTTTTTCTAAAAAAACCAAAATAACAAACAAACCGACAGCCGCAACAAGCATCAGCAGGGCAATCGCCACACGATACATTGCGCCTAGGTATGTCACTTTGTCTATCTGCGCTTCCGCTGCACCTAAATGTTCAATGACAGCAAGAAGTTCTAAACCACACAGAAACAGAAAAATTCAACAAGCGTTGCGGTATGCGTTGGACTGCAAATATCGAATACTGTAAATTTTTGGACGTACCGAAAGATATAAGCTCCTGGGCCAATTTAGACTTTTAATGGGAAGCCTAAGCCAGCATGCTTGTATTTTCGCAGCTGATTACACGTTTTTTGCATTCTGAGCGCCTTAATTGAAATCACGCTTCGGCAGGCAGCTGCATGTCGTGGGTGACTTTTGATGGATTAAGGCCGAAAATGAGAGACGGCATTTTGCTGACAACCCCAGAGGCTTTTACAAAAGCTTTTAGTTACGTTTTTCGTTTTTGTTATTAGCCAACGAACGAACAGTCTAAACACTGATAACCAGATGGACAAAATACACACGGATGTAATTACTTTTGACACGCTGTTTTTGAAAAGTCAAACTAAAACAATGTGCCGCACACATAAAAACATACGGTCATTACTCATCTAAGCCTCGTCGGCAAAAACGAAGAGGCCATATTAGATGCACTCATCCGCAACTTACTGCAAAAGCTGTTTTATTATTTTTGCAACGTCATTAGTTGCACATTTTCTCATTGAAATTGAAAAGTGTCTCAACACAACAAACAATTACAACATAAAATATCAGAGTTTGCTCAAAATCACAGTTTGTTGTACTTCAGTTGCCACAACCGACGTTGTCGCATGACATTCGAGGGTTGCATTTCCACGTGCAGACGCTTAAGTAACGTTAGACGCTTCTCTCGCACCCGACCAATCTGCCACAGTCGTTTGCTACGGATACTGTTGTTCCCACGGTTGTACTCGTTCCCACTGCTGTAGTCGTTCCCACGGTCCAACGGTACTACAGATCCAATATAATAATGGTTTTTGCCCAAGGAACGCAGTGGCCCCATAGCTTGATGACGATATGACAGCTGCAACAAATTGTCGCGCAAAATCTTCTCGAGCGCCTGTGGGTACAGTTGGTGACGTTGGGCAGGCACATTGAAAGCAGTGATGCCATTTGCCGTGTGCACCACTTTGTAGGGCGCCAACCGGAGGGCACTCAACTGTTGTGCCCTGCTGCCAGCACCTGACCACGTTGGGTGTCCGCTGATCACTGTTGTGTTGAATTGTTCGCCATTATCAATGGAGACATTCGAAAAAAAATGTGTGAATTCGAACGGCAAAACTTTTCTGAGCAAGCAAGTGCACTTACAATCGAGCGATGCATGTGATCTGCTAAACGCGGCTGTCACCACCAGAAGCAATCGAAATGACTGATGCATATTTTCTTGGTTTAACCTTGTTCAAATGCAATTTTTTACCTGTAAGGGCTACTACATAATTTAAAGAAGTTTATTCGTGAATGTGCTCAACATTTTTTGAATTTTCACCCAATTGTTCTAGAGTTACATACGAAGCTATAAACCTCAAAGCAGCTATCACAAACGAAGACAAAAAAAATAGTTGCGTAGTGCGTGGGGCGTAGGCAGGTACAGTGTCAGCGTAATTAATGCGCAGTTTGAGTGCCATCGAGGCTCCGTCGATTACTTGTGGCTGACACTGTATGTACCTACAAAAGCTACATGTAGATGTCTATCATAAATCCTTTCACGAAAGGAAGGAAAGCTTTAAAAACACAAAAATTGTGTTTTCTTTCGTTTGTTTTGTTTTTGACGAGAAAACATGATAGACTGTTAAAAACCTGATTTTTGGTTCAAGGTCTTACTCTTGCGTCTTCTTTCCGACAAACGAAAAGGAGAACGAGGGGACATAAACTGAAGTGCCTTGCTCGTTCAAAGAAAATGAACGACAAAAAATCTGCAATTACGTATTTTTAGTGTCACACGGTTTTCGTGATTCATGCAGAGTCTGTATTGATTAAACAACAAGCAATGTCTGTAAATGATAGAGTTGTGTGATCTTCAAAATAATTAGTACACGCACAGCGTTTTCATTATTTCAACCGACGAGGCGAACAAATTGTAGGTGCCTCAATTAAACATGCGAACGTCTATCACTGTTTTGAACAAGCCAACAAAAAAACTGAGCGGACTGTGCTCAACCACAAAACGGTGCAAAATTCTAAAAGTCTGAACAGCCAACAAAGTTTTATAACCGGAAAACAATGCAGTCATATTCATTGGCATCAAAGCAAAGCTGTAAGTGGGCTGCAAAGCAGTGCGTTCATGCAAGCCTGTTTTCACTTGCTATGTACATACACAGGTTCTTCACTCATCGACCATGTACTTTCGTTCAATCACTCCGATCACAACCGGTCTGGATTCTTCTGTTTGTTCTGACAGTGGATTCTCGCTGCGTACAAGACGATAGATGCCTTTCTGAAATATGCAACAGCAAAAAACTCGAGTTTCACTTTTTTCCAAATTTCCAATGAAACCTGAGAAAGTGTAAGAAAACGCGAAGCATTGAACAGGAATCTGCAAGGACAATATTACAGAATTGTATGGCAGGATGCTGCGCTTGACCCAGTTGTTCAGTTCCTGCTCTGCGTTCCACTCAGGCTCCCATGGAAGGGCAAATCGGCGAAAGCGCAGATAATTGTTGGGGGCACGTTTGTCGCCCATGGCGCCCCACCAGCGACTCAGTGGCATCCGCATGCGCACGTTGGCCGACGAGCCGCGTTTCACTTGAAATTTGAAACACTTGAGAGCACAGTTGCTACACGTCATCTTCTGCAAACGCACGATCGTCGAATGCATTGATTTGCGAAATATGGTCACGAACGCTTAGCCACATTAGATGCAGTTGCTCAGCACTCACCGAAATCACCCGGAGATTCCATCCTGGGCAACATCACAATGAAACGCTTGCCGACCGCAGGTGCCAGCGCCTGCGGATGGGTGTGCATGCTGTGGCACTGCGCTACTGAGCATAACAAACAAAAACCGTGCATCTTTGAAAAAATACGGAATGGCCGAGTAAACATGGCACGTTCTTAAGGGTGCAAGGAGCGCGCGAAATTTGAATGAAAGAAAAAGACGTTCAATTACAGTATCAAATTTAATCGATTTTTGCTTGTTTGATTTGTTCGCGCTCTTCGGTTCGTTCATTGTCGTTGGGAATTATCCTGGCATTGTTAAAAAAGGCAACCCCTGTCTTCGACGGATCCCGCATTGATGGAGAATGCAAGTTCTGCCTTATTTACTTGGCTGCAGTATAGTTTTACCAAAATATTACCTGATATGTAAATCGCAAGCGCTATTGCCCACGTACAGCAACAATTCATTGTGTTCAAGAAGTTTCTGGAGCTGGATGGAAATATCTAGATATAACTCGAGTCGTTTGAAGTTTTTCTCTGAACAACGAAGTATCAAATATGCTCTTGTATTGTAAACCTGCTTCCACTGACTGACTGACTGCTTTTCATATTTTTTAATTTAAATTTTGCACGTCGTCTTGTTCTAACCTAAAACCATCTCCATGACATTTTTGTTTCGGTCCCCTGGGATTGATCGTTTGCTTCCACTTTTTTCCAACTTTCTTGGTGTTGTCAATCTTTTGAGTTAATATTCTGTGGGTGACTGACCTTTATTCACATTAAAAAATGTGTAACTCTGGCACAAAACTATCAAGCAGCGCCATGTACAGTGTAACTAATTACATTTTGACATTGAGTATTTTTAATTAGAATTCTACAATGTCGCTTGGTTTGCACAAGGTGCCGCTTCAACCGTCGAGCTTATCGTGCTAAAACAATAGATGAGATAAGAAGAGAAACATATTTTGTTGCACAGGGCGCCCCAAAAGTAAGGACACATTTTCTTTTGGCAACATTTGGCTACAAATGTAGACTTTGTGTCAAACGAATGGAGCAAAAATTTGGTAGACGTATTCTAAAAACGTGAAAATTTTGCTTGCCTCTGAAATTCCTCTGTGTATAAAATTGATGCCATTCAGATGAATTTATTTAAACTAAAAAGATAGACAATTATCGTTGCATTTCAAAGCTATCATCATTTTAAATAATCCCAAGCATTCAAGTCTCTCTTATCACCTTGTCAAACAGTTGGCATCAGGATTATCAACCATAACTTTTGAACAATATAAATTTCATTTCTACAAATTTTTCACAGAATCAACATAATTTTACGAGCCCTGTTGCTTTTTTAAACCCACGGCACAAGCAGTTTGAAACTCGGCTGTTCCCAGGCGCCATCCTGAAAGTCACTGGAGCGGCGCAGCTCAATCACTGGCCCGTCCATCGCATCGTCTTCGTCTGCGCTCGGCCCCATACGACTCGCACGGTCCAGTAAATCATTAAAGTTGCGCTGGAAAACGTTTGCTTTGCATTAAATATGTGATGGCTTACAGCGACTTGGCACGGCATCCCCACCAGGCGTAGATGCTCGTGTACAAACGGGAATGCACTGTACCGCGTGTAGTTTGAAAGTGCGCTTTGTCTCTGCCTGCAGCTGGTCTGCGATCATTTGCCGCCAGTGCACTGGGATCACGCCGAATCGCTTCTCCGTCTCGGGCAGCACGATCGGAATGTTTTGCGCTTCTTTTTCCTTTTCCAGTTCATACCAATACTTCAAGTTTGACTTGCTGATCGGCAGGAGAAATCGTTTGTTCGCTGTTAATAAGACAACATTTTCAAGCCAAGTTTTCATTTCTGTGCCCACCAATCACACCTGTTCACTACTGTTCAGTGTCTATGACACGACCATCCAGTGCCATAACTTGAACTGCCACCAAAGTCAGGAGCGATCAAATTTGAAAGTACACTTACGTGCCGGCAGATTGAGAGCGTTGTGCAGCCAGCGTGGCTGGTGAAACGGCTGCGCAATGACGGTGCTCAGCAAATAGCGCTTGCCAAGGGCGAGACTCATCTGCTGCGGCAGTCGCCAGTAGCCGTACGCCAGTTTCGTGGCGCCATAATCTCAACAATTGCAAACTGTTTGCGTTGTGTTGTAAAATGTGAACACAGCAACTGTTTCGCTGAAGCTAAAAACAGACCTGCTGCAAAAGCAACCAACAGTACTGGCGACAGCAAGCGAATCATTGTTATTATTACACCTGTAACTGTGCTTAGACTTTGAAATTTTAAGCAAATGAATTGCTGTAAAGACGGTGTGCATAAATTTCTTTTAACTAATTTTTCAAACGTGCGTTGTAAGTTCAATATCAAACACATACGACATTACACTTGCAAATGAACAAAGCTTGGAACCAGACTTTTAATAAGCAGAGTGCTCCACGTAGTGTGGATAAGTATTGTGGTCCGTCATCAATAGACATGTGTACAATAGACATGTCAAAAGACGAGTTAAAATCTGGCTATTAGAAAATGCAAAACAGACCTTTCGTTAAAGCTCATAATCATGCGTATATGTGAAATAATGTAAATTTTCATTTAATGGAACATCACGGAACAAAATGTAGCTGCATAAAAAGCTTTGTAAAAACATGTTTGTGTGGTGATGACTGGTAGCTCTTGGTTTGCTCACATGTGTGCTGGTGATGCATGCTTTTGCAGAATTTATAATGTACATAGAGGTAAATTTTCGTTGTTTTGTCTGTAATGAAAATTTCTGGGTTTTCACCTTCAGAAACTTTTAATTGAAAAATCACTGGCCTACGTTGTTAACGTCACACATCAAATGTCTGTACGGTACATGCACGGTCCTTTGATACACAGTATGAAATAAAAAGAATAATGATGAGAAAGTGACTTCGCAAAACATCTGTGTCTTGTACCAGATAGCGTTAATCAATCTTTTAAACCCCAAAACAACAAGAAAACCTATTTCTCTGCTGTACATGTAAGTGTCGCGCTATAAAAATGTCCGACCTCGTGTCCGGTGGCCTGTCCCGCCGCGTGTCCCGAGCCATGTACGTTTCCCGAGCCATGTACGTGTCCCGAGCCGTGTTTTGACGCGGGGAAAATTTGTTGCGCAGAATGCCGAGTAACGAGGGACACGGACACGGCTCGGGACACGCGGCGGGACAGGCCACCGGACACGAGTTAGGACATTTTTTAGCGTGGTACTCAGACCAGAAGGCAGCCCACAAAAAACTAAAATTCGATGTTTTTATTATACCGTATTACCCCCATTAAACCCCCCCACCATTAATCCCCCCCACCAATAAACCCCCACCCCCCGACCAGTTTCCAAATAATCCCCCCCCACAAATAATCCCCCATGGGGGATTATTGGAGACCTGTTTGAAACACATACCCAGCGAATTCAGTGGCTGGTTGCAGTGAAAATGATGAAATTGTGCTACCAAAGGCCCCAAATGGGTGAGTTTATAGTAATTTCATTACAAAAGGCTGTTATAAAAGGAAATTTCTATGTAGAGTAGAAGTTTCTGCGACTTTCTTGCCTGCCATGCAAGGTATTTTTGCCATTTTTCAACAAACCCCCACCCCTAGAATTTTTTTGTAAATAAACCCCCCCCCCACCAATAATCCCCCCCCCCCCACCAATAAACCCCCACCCCTAAAAGTCGCTGACGTATTAATCCCCCATGGGGGTTTATTGGGGGTAATACGGTATTACTCTTTTTTTAATTCACTCTAAGATTTTGATCGTGAGCTGATACAGTGTTTTGTTCGTCAAATTCTGCTAGCAATTCATCAAGCGCACATTTAGCCAAACTTGGATCCTTTATTTCTGTGCAAATCCACGGCCACCAAACATGGTAAAAATTGCTGTTAGAAGAAAACTCTGTAAACCAAATGTGTGATATCGTCCAATTTTACTACATGCTAAGCTAATGCATATCATGTTGAACTTATAAATCAAACTATTAACGGTCATACGAAAAATTGATCATACCAAACTTTTTGACCAACTGCAAATCAAATGGATCACGCATCAATTGTATTTCGCGGCATTCGACACGGGTTCTTAATTATCGCGTTCCGCTACTAAACGGAATCAGCGGCTGCAATAGAAAAAATAATGCTGTTTAGGTTTTGCTATACTTACTTCAAAATTTGTTCTGGGCTTTGTTCAAATACGGTACTATTAGAGTGGCACATACATAGCACATGGTGGACTGTCAGTATAAGCAGAAGTATACCGCTGCCCCAACCACTGACGTCCAACTAAGTTCGGCGAGTCAATCGTTCTCCATCCGACCTGTGTCCTGAACGGAAACGGAATGCGCCCCAAACGTTTTCCAACGCTGTAATTGCTCAGGTAGTCTTTCGGGGGACCACGTTGCGGCGGGTACACGTCGATAATGCTCACGGCAGTGACAGCTGCTGCATGTAACAGAACACAACTGTGCAGTCAACGGGGTCACATCATGCTGCTGATGAGTCATTTAAAACTTGAAGCAACACCTTGCGTATATGTAAGAAAGCTTAAACAGTTGTATAGAAGTAACTTACCGCAGAGATAGGCGAGTAGCACAAGACTGATCAGGCGTGCCATAGCGACATTCAAACTGCAGTAGATCGTAGAAAACGTCGACTTGACAATTGTCCAATTTTTAAGTTGCTTAGTATTCTTGTTGCGTGTGTTTGTCGTGTTTTGTTATTCCTCAAAAAGCGAATCCGAGTTTACAGCTAGAAAATGTTTGTTGGCAAAAAACCATGGGACACGGTTTGTTTAATTAAAAACTAAAACGGCGCATCAGTTTTTCTGCGTTGCTAGTCGAAACGGAAGCAGGTTTGAAATTGGATTCACGCAAATGCTCTTTCACAAAGCAGAAAAAAATGATTAGTTTTGCATGCCCATTTGTTTTGATAAAGAACGATAGGAAAACGATCAAGGCTGACTGGTGAATATGTGAGGCTACTTATGTTCATGAAAACTATATAGCAATGAATGTTTGATCTATACACACTTGATGTTGTGGTTGTCCAACCGCAGTGACCAATACAAACTTGTTATGCGTGTTTGTTACAAAAAGTCTTTGCCAAGAAGCTCAAATTTGCGGCGGCACTACATTTTATTTGTTTCAAACGGACATGTAAAATACAAAAATATAGTTACATGAATACAGACCAAAAACACTATCAAAAACCACCACCAACATGTGAGATACAAATAACCTTTACCTGCAATAATGTTAATAATTATGTTAATGTTAATGCAAATAATGTTAATTCGTTTGAAAAACACACTGCACTGAATCGCATCACACCAGAGCACCACAACAATAACAACACCACACACAATATGTTTCGTTGGTTTTTTCTTGCAAAAAATTAGAGAACAATCGGTGGTTGCACAACATTGTCCGTCTGCGGAGCCTGTGGCATCAAGATGATCAGCCTGCTATTCGCAGCATCGGCATCGCAGCGTAGCCACGACGGTCACGGGGAAACTCGTCGTCAAGCAAGAATTCTTCGCCTGCAACAATCGAGGTTATTCGCAGTCACTTATGTAGCAAAAGCTGCGCATCCACTGACCGATTCACAAAAAAGTGGGCACAGTGTGAATCTTTGCCAGCACGCTGAAAATTCTTTTTGTGGCCACTAATTTTTGTGCCGTGCCCATTTTCGCGCCAAAAAAACAATACAACCGATATACGAGCTTAATTTTAGGCAATGTTTTTAGCCAGGGCGACATATTATATCACTACACTATATCTTGCATCCCTCGGCGGAGCTCGTTCTCCCGAGCGCACAAGACGAAGACGTCTGATGCGGTACAACCCATGGCACGAGGGTAGCACATGGCATGAAAATTGGCATGGCTCGGATAAGCACACGGATCTTCTTGACACGAACGGTGAATTTTTGAGCGTGTGGGTCAACATCGATAAACCGCTAGTTGTTATGCGCTCATTTTTATTTACCACAAAAAATCTGCGTTTCCACTTGACACTGAAAGCAAAGCGAAGTGCACTTGCCGCCGATCGAGACCAACGCGGGCACTGCAGCGGCCGTCTCGAGCAGCACGACCAGCACACAGAGCACCACGAACAACGCCAACAAACGCGAACACTGCTGCATCCTTGGCTCTGGCTTGTCGTCGTTCTGCTCCCTATGAGCTCTGTTCGCAAGTATCTTGCTGGAAATCAGTGAATTGTTCTCTGCGGCTTCTTAAAACTTTTAGAAAATGGCAAAATTGAAAAACTGTTGAAAATTTGGTTCAGTCGACTGAGACAATCGACAGCAGGCAGTTCACTACGCGTGCTGGAAAGTATAGTGGGTCTACTTCGATCTTCTTGGGATATAAATTGGCATAAGTGCGCGTACTGAAAGCAAATGAGAGCTCAAGCTTCTAAACATTCATGACATGCAACCCACTCAGAAGACATTTTGTCAGCTTATCCATTTCATATAATAAGCAAATTATTTAACGGCAACTGACTGTAAGTTCACAGCTAAATTTGATTTTCTTGTTAGCTTTCTGTTCTTGACATGCGATAAACAAGGTGGGCAGACAAATGTAAATTGCACATACAAGGCAACGTTGAATACTAATTGTATTTTTGAAAAATATTTGTCATGACGAGAAATATTGAAAGCGGGAAGCAGCCAAATAGAATTGGAACCTTATATCTAAGAGATAAAAGACGTCGAGATTAAAATGTTTTACTTGCAGTGGAAAATCAAACAATGAATAATATTTCAGAAAAAACATCTTGAACAAAATCAAAAGTAAAAATCTTATGAATTCTAGCCATGCAAACAGCCACTTCTTGCTTGGGCTTTGATGAATTTAGTTGGTTTTTCTAATTTCATCTGGCTAACGGGAAACAGATTCTATTTTAGCGGAAGCCACAGTCTCTGATTGTTTTCTATGCGCCTTATGCGGCCGGCTTAATGATGCAAAATCTAAATGCTGATTTGTAGTCGCTGTGAAAACGCATTGAAACAACACACATCGAAAATTAGCATTTCACTGTGCTTGCAGATTGTAGGTTGATCTTTTTTAATTTGACTGCTGTTGAATACAAATACGTATGAAACAGTAACTATCTTATTCTGAGCGCTTTTTCAAAGCTTTTTATAAATTGTCAACCCACAGTGGGCAAGCTGTCGGTTGGCTGGTGTAGCTCAGACTTGGCTAAAAATAGACATTCAGCACAATTTAAAAAAATCAAAATCACGAATGAATGCATTTTTCTGAACAAGTTTTAACAGATGCACATTTCAGGTGTCCGTTGCCAACCACGCCGTGCGCAGGTACGATGGTCCACCGTGCACAGAAGGACTGTGTGGCGAACATGGCATTTGCGTGGCGCACCTTGGCCGGCACAAATGTGTGTGCACCATTGGATACACTGGCTCGCGTTGTGAACACGGTACGCTTCTTGAAACAAACACTGATCGACTAAAAACCAAATGCACATTTTCAATACAATAGCACAGCATGTACATTCATAACTCCATGAAAATACAAAACTTTTATTGCACGTACCTGTGACACAGACCAAGTTGCTTAGGCTGCCATGTCAGCTGTAACTAAATAATGCTGAATTTGGTCAATTTCAAGTTCCATGTCAGTCAAAGCTGGTGGTTAATTTTAGTTTGTAATATCGTTAAAACAAACTGAACACGTCCATAACATTTGACACCTGTCACAGACGTTTTATGAAAGCCGTTCAATGTTGAAAATTTTATTAAAACTTGAAAACAGTGCCATTCAATAAATGCAATGTCATTGAATGCGGCTCAGATCATCTTTTAACTCCTTATTAAATACGACCATGAAGCACTCATAGAACTAAGGGAGTAACACAATCTCCAATTTCTGCTTACCAGGCAGCGTTCACGATGCAGCAATCAGGTTCGACGGAAGAGGATTGAACTACATGAATTTGGTCGATAGACGGTACGCGGAGTCACCGAATTTGTGTTGGTGAATTGACAAACATAAGTTGCACCCGATTCACCGTGCTTACAGGTCTACTGCCGAAGCCAACACGAGCGTAAGCCTGCAGTTTCGCTGCGATTCTCCAAGCGGGTTACTCTTGTGGCAACAGAGCCCCGGCCTCAGTGAACTGAGGGGCGGCGATTACCTGGGCATAGCCATCAACGAAGGCTACGTGGTGTTTTCATTCAACCTGGGCAAAGAGACACACTTCAAGGAGATCGCCTCGACCGTGCACGTCGCTGACGGTCGCTGGCATCATGTCGAGCTGAGGAGGTCACTTTCGTTGTTGCTGTTTTGCGTGTTTCGCATGTTGATGCACATCTGGAATGCAGCATTGTTGCAGAGTGGGGCGTCACGGGCAGCTGCGCGTGGACCAAGAGCACCCAGTGGCGTTCATGTCCGCTGATGGTGCGGTTGAGCTCAACACTGATGGACACATTCACATTGGTAAACCACGCTGCGGTGATGTTTTGTTCAGATCATCAAATGCGACAGCACAACAACAGCCGTTGCAAACTGTGCAGGTGGCTGTGACGCAGTGCCGATCGGTCTTCCGTCTCACTACTACCTCGGTTTCGAAGGCTGCATCCGCAATGTGCGCCTGAATCTGAGGACTTTGGATTTGCAGTCGCACAGTTTACTACCGTTGACCGATGTTAGATATTGCAACGCTGACGAAAAAAGAACGCTGTAATGTGCAAGACGACACGTTTGCAGCAAGCGATTCGAATCGACGGTTTTCTGGACCACCACGTCTGTCGTGACATCATGCAACTGTGCACCTCATATTGCAGCGTTAATTACACGCCATCCTTTTCAGTTTTGTTCATTGCTTCTCGATTCGAACTTTTGTGCAATTATAAGGTGCAATGTCAAACCTCTGTCAAACCTTGCTAAATACCAAAAAAATCACCCGTCATAATGCATGACTGGAACTACCGTAAAGTCTTGCATATAAGGTCTCCTTATATAAATTTGAACATCAAAAATTTCTGAAAAAAGTGGAATTTCGTGTGACAACCTTATAAGTGGGAGGAGGTAGCGAACATTAGGAATTTCGGGCCTTATAAACGGGGTAGGATTTTGACCAAGTCAAAATTTTGAATTTTTGGTTTCCCGCCGTGTGACACTCCGCCCACTTTTTGGTGGGGGTCTTATAAGTGGGAGGAACCTTACATGCAAGACTTTACGGTATATTTTATATGAGTCTCTAACCAAATATGAACGAATGCGAAAACATCAATATCGGCCAATTGTACTTTGCTTTGTAAGCTGAGGACTGACACACCGCAAGTGCTGGACGCTTTTTCGCGGTAACCGAAGACTGCGGCGGTCACAGGTTTGTCAGTTCGTTAGCGTTATGTTGACAGTCGATTGTGCTTTCTCAGTGATGACACTAAAGCATCAAATTGAGAAAAGAGAATAATTATGGCTTATTTGACTTCATTATTTATGTGGGTTTTTTAAGTTTGATTTTTGTTTCGATAAAAATTTCTTTCGCAGACTGCCGCAGACAACGAATTTGTTTGATTCGTTGTTCATTGTTTGTTTTTGACAACATGTGATTCATCAATCTGTTATGTTTTTAATTTTTATGTAAATGGATTTGCTTGTTCCCTTTTTACTTTTTTACTTTACTTAATCTTCTTTTAAGAAAATAACTGTCTGCATTTTACGTTATGCAGCAAAACTGATAAAAAATATCACACTTTTTGACGACTTTGTGCGAATCTAATAAAATTCGAGGCATTTTTGAGCTACATATACCGTATTACCTCCAATAAACCCCCATGGGGGATTAATACGTCAGCGACTTTTAGGGGTGGGGTTTATTGGTAGGGGGGGATTATTGGTGGAGGGGGGTTATTTACAAACAAATTCTAGGGTGGGGGTTTGTTGAAAAATGGCAAAAATACCTTGCATGGCAGGCAAGAAAGTCGCAGAAACTTTTACTCTACATAGAAATTTCCTTTTATGACAGCCTTTTGTAATGAAATTACCATTAACTCATCCCTTTGGGGCCTTTAGAAGCACAATTTCATCAATGTCACTGCATTCAGCCACTGAATTCGGTGGGTATGTGTTTCAAACAGGTTTCCAATTAACCCCCATGGGGGATTGTTTGGGGGGTGATTATTCGGAAACTTGTTGTGGGGGGTAGGGGTTTATTGGTGGGGGGGGGGGATTAATGGTGGGGGGGGGGGTTAATGGGGGTAATACGGTTAAATGCATAAAAGCAATGCATAAAGCTTGTCGTCTGCGGTTTCGCCAGACAGACGCATACCGCGGTGCCCCTGGCTGGTCAATGCACGGACACACCAAGCAAACCACTTGCCCAAAAGGTTTGAGCTCATAAATGAAGTTTGTATGTTTAAACCTATCGTTTAACCCTGGAATACAGAGCGTGCATGTGAAACTTTAAAAAAATTATTAATTTATTGCGTTTGGTTGAAATCAAACACCATTTGTGGCGAAACATGTTTTTTGAAACTCCAACCCCGTTTTTTCTATTTTGGAGCGCTTTGTGCTCTGCGAAAAAAGTGACAGGCTTAAACAAACATACAGTAATATCTGAGTAAAGCATCAGCGAACCTTGAAAGCAAAATTTCGCAAAATAAAGCAATGCAGCCAATCAGCTAATAACCCAAAAATTTATGGCCAGACTACAGATAATATGTAATATGTGGATTGTCCTCTAAAATAGCGAAAACTTTCACGCTGCCGAACCGAACATCACGCCAAATAAAAGATTTTCTTCAAACTCATCGCATGTGAAGAATCGCCCATAAAAATGTGTTGCTCAGGCAAATTTTGATTGTTCAGTAATATCTGATAAACTGATCTTTTACGAATGTTCTAAGTTTTTTTTTTGTTTTCAACCATGCAGTTCCGTTGTGATATGATAAACAACGTGCACTTTCAAAGATCTGCGAAACCGATTTGAAAATAACGTGGCCAAAGTACAAGTACTGTCTCTTGTTTGGCATGGGTCAGCAATTACATTTTTTTGTATTTTATATCATCGGTGTTTTAAATGTGAAAATCAATAATTTGCCAATAAAGTACCTATTTTTGGCATATTTACAATTCTGTTCTTTTCCCAATCTCTACAGTTCTGTTCTTTAGGCACTCTCATACATCATTACTAAATCTTTAGATTTTCTATTTTTGCGTCTCATTATTAAAAAATTAACAATCCTCAAGTATTTCCTTTATTTTTATGCACGAACTTTTTGACAATGAAAATGCTTTTAAACTTTTGTTTTCGAAAACAGGATTTTTATTACCTGATTTAATTTTAAAATGTGCCGAAATCATTAAATAACAAAATGCAGGCATAAAGTCTGTGCATAGTGCAGTTGTACTTTCATTGAGACATGTCATAGATAGAGCACGCTGATTGGCTGCTGATGTGTTCATAAAAGGCAGCTCAGCGTGTTATTTCCAGCGAGTTGAAAAATCAGAGACTGTGCAATCACAATTAGTACAAATTATTCAGTAATATGAATTTAAATAAACTTCTTGCAGAATACTCGAATAAATTTACAAAACTTTTAAAACTTTACACTACGTCCACCAACAGCGGTTATCGGTTCGTGTTTGTTTGAACATACATTTCAACAACTAAATCATGCAAAACAGACATCATCATAACACAAAATACATGCATCTAAATTATTTTGTCTTAGGATTGGTCGCAAGAATGTGCCTGCCACTGAATAATAAAACCGGCCATTTGGTGGTGCTCGGCGTCATCACCGCTGTCGTTCTGTGGCAAACAGGTAATTGAAGTTAATATCATTTTTAAAGAATTTTAATTACTTGTAGTTCTTGATCTGTTTTCAAACTCACAATTGTAACACAACTGCAATTAGTTTTCCCAAAATAGCATTTTTCAGCCGAGTCGTGTTTTAAAACAGCCGAAGAAGAAGAATTCGTTGAGCGAAACATTGATGATGACCCCTACTACATCAATGAAAATGAAGTGCAGGCGCCACCGCAAAGAAATCCTGTGAAATGTGCGGCATTGTGACGTTCTTCATACATGAACATTGGAGATAAATTGTACATGTATTTTCTGATAAAAATTAGCCGATAATTTTTCAATACTCATTACAGCAAAACTTGGCCTCGAAATCGACGACATCGAGGAGTTTCAAGGGGAAGGTGAGACAATGCGGTTTACAGAAACGAATTGGTTTGAAACCTGCACGTGTGAGAGTGTACCACCTGTACCACTTTGAAGTGCGTGAGACTGAAACAAGTTAAACAATATGTTCGACGTTAAAAATGTCAGACACGAAAGCGAGATCACCGGTGAGAGGAGGTGACGAACTGCACTGCAAGTTTGACGGTGAGCGCTGCTGCTGGCAGAACGCACGGCCACCTTTTGACCAGCTGGAATTCCTTCGCACTAACACAGCACCGAATGAGGCGACATTTGGGCCACATTTTGGAGGAGCTCCGATTCCAAGTTTGTGTCTTTTATGGCTTGCTTATTCATGCGGATGCGCGAGCGAGCGCAGCGAGCGGAGAGCGCATCACGCATAATATGAGCCGTTATACCCCAGCGCGCTTTTTTCAAATTTGCTCGCTGCCTCCAGCGAGCATAGTATAAGCCACAAACTTGGCTCTGTGCACACGAAACGAACACCCAAAGTTGTGTTCTGAGCCGCGAAAAATTTTTCATCGGACGACTTTTCATACGCTGTAGACACGAAAAACCTATTCTGAAAACAGTGTTACTTATTTTTCTTGGTATTTTTTTCAGGTATGTAATCAACATGTGTTCGCCCTTTCAATTTTTACCTGCGACACTTTCACAGTCGAACAAAAATGTTTCCTGGGGTAATTTCATCCGTAGATTTTGCTCTTTGGGTTAATTTTTTGCCCCGACCTTGTTTTTGGGTAAAAATTGGGTATTTTTAAAAGTTCGCAGGGTTTTCACCTGGTTTTAAGTGTTCGCTCTTTCAATTTTTAGCTGGGACACTTTCACAGTTGAACAAAAATGTTTCCTGGGGTAATTTCATCCGTAGATTTTGAAAAATTAGTTTATTTTTTGCCCGGGCACTTTTTTGGGTGAAAATTGTGCATTTTTTGAAAGTTCGTTGCATTTTGACTGGATATCAGTTTTTCACTCTTACAAATTTTGTCTGAGCAACGAAAAATAACAGGAAAAACGTCTAGTCCGTGGGAATTCAATGCGCTAATCACGGATTTTGGGTTAGTTTTCTTACGTGAGAACTCTAGATGTGAATGTGACGATTTCGGGCGAATCGGCCGTGGAAATTGGCGAAATCGGTCCAGAAACGAAAAACAAGAAAAGGGTGTTTTCCAGGGTAATTCAATGCGCTGATACGAATTTTGGGTTAGTATTTTTATGTGAGAACTCTAGATGCTGAATCGTGACGATTTCGGGCGAATCGGCCGTGGAAATAGGCGAAAACGGTCCATAAAAGAAAAACAAGAAAAGGGTGTTTTCCAGGGTAATTCATTGCTCTGATAACTGCTTTTGTGTTAGTTTTCTTACGTGAGAATTTCTATATTCTGAATCGCGACGATTTCGGGCGAATCGGCCGTGGAAATTGGCGAAATCGGTCCATAAACGAAAAACAAAAAACGGGTATTTTCAGGGTAATTCAAAGTGCTGATCACGGATTGTGGCTTAATTATTTTGTGAACAATTCTAGGTACTGAATCTTAACGATTTCAAGCGAATCGGCCGTGGAAAATGGCGAAATCGGACCAGAAATGAAAAACAAGAAAACTGTGTTTTCCATGGTGATTAATGCGCTGATCACGGATTCTGGGTTAATTTTTTTTGTGAGAACTTAGGTACTGAATCGTGACGATAGGGCGAATCGGCCGTGGAAATTGGCGAAATCGGTCCAGAAATGAAAAACAAAAAACGGTGTTTTCCATGGTAATTCAATGCGCGACACGGATTCTGGGTTAGTTTTTTTATTTGAGCAACTCTAGATACTGAATCGTGACGATTTCGGGCGAATCGGCCGTGGAAATTGGCGAAATCGGTCCAGAAATGAAAAACAAAAAACGGTGTTTTCCATAGTATTCAATGCGCTGATCACGGATTCTGGGTTAGTTTTCTTATGTGAGAATCAGATCCGAATCGTGACGATTTGGTCGAATCGGCCGTGGAAATGGCGAAATCGGTCCAGAAATGAAAAACAAGAAAACGGTGTTTTCCTTGGTAATTCATTGCGCCAATCACGTCTTTTGGGTCAGTTTTCTTGCGTGAGAATTCTAGGTACTGATCGTGACGATTTTGGGCGAATGGCGGTAGAATAGCATATGCGAAATCGGCCTAAAAAAACGAAAAATGAAAAACCTGAGTCGAACTGTGATTTTGGTCCGACCTTCGGGGCTATGTAAAAGTCAGAATTTTAAAAAGCGGGAGACGATATAAAAGGAGGAATTGGCTGTGAAGCAGTGAAGACTGGCTCGACAACGCTTTTCAAGTCTCTAATGTGGTATACACGGATACAAGTACATAAGAGTCATATTTTTGCGCCGCGTTTGTTTGTTTTTTTGAAGCACGTCCCCCACCGATTTCGGAAACCCGAAGGTACCAAACTCCGGTGGGATTGGGGAATGGACGGCTCACCATCCCGTGGAACCAATATCCTCGCCACGTGAGGGGGACAGCCTCTAAGCCCCGCTCTGTCTTGGGGGGCACCAGTGATCTTAGCCCGATTTCGGTTTCGGTGGCCTGCGGTCGCTATATCCCCGGAGGGCAGCGAATCCGAAACTTTCGTTTTCGTTTTCGTTTTGCTGAAAAGCGTAAAACTTTGAAGTTATTTTATAATTGTCCTCTTCGATTTAATCTAAAATCACGCCATGTGCGAAATTCTGTAAATTCTGTGCAAAAACAGAAAAATCAGAGATTGCAAAACATTGTTGCATGTAGCTTTTTCGTTGTTGTTAACGTACGCACCGCTGTGTACACACCAGCACCAGTGACAAAAAGGAGTTGTCTTCCATTGATTTTCACCTTTTTTACCGGTGTCAACTTCAACTAGTGTGGCAGGATAAACCGTCTGTCCCGTGAGTCATTGCCTTTGCCACAGGAGACCTTGCGTTCCGCAATGCTTCTGCGGTACAATTTGTCCTGGACAAACCAGTGTCAGCGAGCTAAAGTCTGATTGTTATTTTAGTAGTTTTAGTGGTCGCTAAATGCCCGAAATCCGCAAATGTCAAAGTTTCATTTGTCTACAATACAAAGTACGAGGGTTGCCATGTGCAACCGAAATCATAAATAAACGGCGCAAAAATATGGCTCTTATGCACTTGTATTTATGACAGCTGGCGACAGTTATTGTTTAACTGGCAAAAAACTTTTTTTCATTTTGAAGCGAGTGGCCATTTGTTGACCGCCGGATCGGAGGCAGATCCGTTTGTTGAGGCTCGTTTTGTTTCGTGCATCATCGAATGCAGTGAGGAGGTCTATGTGTCACTCAAGTTGGTCAGCTTCTGTTCGCAGTTTTCATTTGTCAAGTTTCAAGTTTCAAGTTTTGGATTTTGGGTTTTAGCGAAACACTGAGTGAGTGAACACTCAATTCGCTGGCATCACTACCTCACATATTTGTTTGAACCTCTTCAATTGCGATGCCCAAAATTGTTGTGGTTGCATTTTCAGGCACTGGCAGACACCCGACGTTGAAATTCGTGTGTGCACTCAGTCGGTGGCTGACGCAAGCGCATTGCTGTTGAACTGCGTGGTGTTGCCGCGCGAAGCGAGTCCTGGCCCAAGCACTGTCAGTTTGCCACCTGGTGATCACTACCAGGTAAAATAGAACAGTTACCACAAAATGTGGTACCACACAATTACCGGGTGCTGCCGTGCAACTATGTAGTGTAGTTTCAGCATCATCCGTTAATGTGATCGCCATTTACAAATGTGCACTTTCTTGCATAGTTTCCCTATACAGGTCGTGATCACTGCGTCGAATTTCGTCGAATCAGACGGCAGCATAGCGATCGTCGACGACATTGAGGTGCACTACGACAAGTGCGGGCATGCCACGCCCAGCAGCACTGAGCGCACGACCACGACCACCACGACCACCACGACAACACCAACCACAACCGACGGTCTCACGGCCGAGCAGAGCTGCATCATGATCTCGTGTCCCGGTCGGCGCAACATTTCATACATTTCACGATTTAATCATTTAAAATTATATAACTTTGTAAAAACTGGAATGCAACTGTCATTTAGGAGTCGTTGTCTAGTTTATCACAAGACCGCTAACGTGACTATGTTTTATGTCCTCTGTTATCCAGACACGACTGTTCACTTCAATGCAGCGCTGCTTTGCGTGCTGTTGTCTGCATGCCCTCAGTGCTCACACGATGCAGCACTCTTAGACCAATCTCTGATCTGTCACGCGCCGAGTTTCGACCAGCCTCGTGTCCCAATGCCAGATTGTCACTTAGGAGGAAGTCGCCCGGCTGCCACTGCAACTTTGTCATGGCAATTGTTCCAGCGCTTGATCATTTGCTAAATGATTTGATGAGCTAAATGAAGAAAGTTTTCGGTCTCATTCTCACCTGATGTTCGTACACGAACTTTTCATTGTCAGCAACTATGCTTTCTTGAATTTCGTTCAGCAGTGAGCGTTTTTCTTCTTCGTTTAGCAGACGATCTTTTCCCCGGTCTTGCAGCAGAAATTCTTTCATGTACGCCGAGTGAAACGTTAGGGTCTAAAAATCAGTATTTTAAGCAATAATGTGATGCAATTTTTGTGAATCGCAACAGACCGTTGTGCCGGTGACTGGGTGCACACAAACGAGAGCATGTTTCACTCCGTTCCGATAGACGGCAGTCACGTTTAGCCAGCGTTCACGTTGATCAGCAGTCAGATTTGAATACACGTCGTTCAGAGAAACAAACCTGAGTTTCTAGTCAAAATGTTTTATTCGAGCTTTTCATTGAAACAGCAGTTTTTTGTCAAAATTCACTTACTGTACCTGGTGCTGGTGCGTCCGTTGTGCGGTATATGCACCATGTGGTAAGCACTGATCAGATGCGGACACTGCAAATAGGTGCCATCAATGTGCCACCCATTGATGCCGACGCCCGTGATTCCCTCGTTTTTGTCGTTTGATAGTCGACTGATGAATCTACGCACAAACACAACTTCGGTTTATCTTGGATTTGTTGTCTCGCATTTTTGTGGCATTGTATACCACCAGAAACCAACCGATTTGGCGCCTTCTTGTGCGGTTTTTGTCCGGCTTCAGCCACCGGCGCAAACCAGCCTGCAATCTGCACGTGCTTCGTTGGGCTCATCGAGTGCTGCGCACGGAAAATCAGCAATCCATATCGGTGTGTGTCCGCGATTATTTGCTTGATCAACTCTTTGTCAACATCTTCGGATACGTCCGCTAAATCAACTCCAGTAACGACCGCTCCAAGTTTCAGACTAGTCACTTGATAGGGGGCGTTGCGCCCTTCAATTGTGTTTTCTTGAACCATGATTTTCGATTTTCAAACGGATGCTCTCTTTCACAGTACTTGTTTGGCAGCTGTGTGGTCGAGGTGGTCGAGCTCTTCCTTCTTGTGGACTTCGTAAAATATTCACTGAGTGATTCAAGTGCAATTTGTCGCTGCAAAAAGAATGCAATTGCCAAAATCATAAAGCTCAAGATTAGCCAGCTGGAATATTGTGTGCCACTGGCAATCTGTGAGCCAGCGTGCAGACGCCCCAAACTGCGTCGGAGAGTTCGTTGGCCGTCGCTTGATTCCAGTGTGATTTACTGAAAAAAACGTCTTTGCTCTGAAATTTACCGTGATTGTTTCATGCAGATCACGGCTAAATGAATTCTTCCTATCAATCAATATGAGCATCTTTTTGGCTTCTCCGAAACAAAATTCTACGACAACAAAACAATATTCTTTGGTTGCTACGAAATGGCATAACAACATGTTACCGTGCTGCGTTTCCAGCCAAAGTAACAGCAGCTGTGTTAATAATAAAATGTGGATAAAACTGAAATCGTCATTGGGTAAGTATACATTTATCCAAAAAGATAGTAGTTGATGATAAAGCACAAGTAATGTGTGTGTTGTGTCAAGAAGACTTTTCCTGATTGATCAATCGATAAACGATAGTCGCACGGTCTGATCTTTGAACGTGCGACGAAGATCGCGCAGGAATACTGCATGTTTGTCAAATGCACGACTAATTTATGATTGTCGTGTCAAACAGGTCGTCTTAAAAATTATAACTTAACAAAGTTGAGAATACAATTATTGTTATCAGAACAGATTTTAGCTCATGCTAATTCTGTTTCTCATACACAGAGGCTACATGTACATACATATTCAGTATCTTTGACCATGTTCATTTCTGGTCTACTAAAAAACTGAAGCCCCTCTTATTCAAAGTTGGATCAATTTTCAAATGGCCACTTTGTCCTCAACGATTGATGCCGTGTCTTTATGTCATTCGTTTTTCTGTTCATTCATGCGCATCAGTGTCATGTCCAGGTATCAGATATAACAGCAGGGGCAGTTCAAAAAAGTCGAAATCATGCGGATGCGCGAGCGAGCGCAGCGAGCGGAGAGCGCATCACGCATAATCATGCGGATGCGCGAGCGAGCGCAGCGAGCGGAGAGCGCATCACGCATAATATGAGCCGTTATACCCCAGCGCGCTTTTTTCAAATTTGCTCGCTGCCTCCAGCGAGCATAGTATAAGCCACAAACTTGGCTCTGTGCACACGAAACGAACACCCAAAGTTGTGTTCTGAGCCGCGAAAAAATTTTCATCGGACGACTTTTCATACGCTGTAGACACGAAAAACCTATTCTGAAAACAGTGTTACTTATTTTTCTTGGTATTTTTTTTTTCAGGTATGTAATCAACATGTGTTCGCCCTTTCAATTTTTACCTGCGACACTTTCACAGTCGAACAAAAATGTTTCCTGGGGTAATTTCATCCGTAGATTTTGCTCTTTGGGTTAATTTTTTGCCCCGACCTTGTTTTTGGGTAAAAATTGGGTATTTTTAAAAGTTCGCAGGGTTTTCACCTGGTTTTAAGTGTTCGCTCTTTCAATTTTTAGCTGGGACACTTTCACAGTTGAACAAAAATGTTTCCTGGGGTAATTTCATCCGTAGATTTTGAAAAATTAGTTTATTTTTTTGCCCGGGCACTTTTTTGGGTGAAAATTGTGCATTTTTTGAAAGTTCGCATTTTGACTGGATATCAGTTTTTCACTCTTACAAATTTTGTCTGAGCAACGAAAAATAACAGGAAAAACAACTAGTCCGTGGGAATTCAATGCGCTAATCACGGATTTTGGGTTAGTTTTCTTACGTGAGCAACTCTAGATGCTGAATCGTGACGATTTCGGGCGAATCGGCCGTGGTAATTGGCGAAATCGGTCCAGAAACGAAAAAAAAAGAAAAGGGTGTTTTCCAGGGTAATTCAATGCGCTGATCACGAATTTTGGGTTAGTTTTCTTACGTGAGCAACTCTAGATGCTGAATCGTGACGATTTCGGGCGAATCGGCCGTGGAAATTGGCGAAATCGGTCCAGAAACGAAAAACAAGAAAAGGGTGTTTTCTAGGGTAATTCAATGCGCTGATCACTAATTTTGGGTTAGTATTTTTATGTGAGCAACTCTAGATGCTGAATCGTGACGATTTCGGGCGAATCGGCCGTGGAAATTGGCGAAATCGGTCCAGAAACGAAAAACAAGAAAAGGGTATTTTCCAAGGTAATTCAATGCGCTGATCACGGATTTTGGGTTAGTTTTCTTACGTGAGCAACTCTAGATGCTGAATCGCGACGATTTCGGGCGAATCGGCCGTGGAAATTGGCGAAATCGGTCCATAAACGAAAAACAAGAAAGGGGTGTTTTCCAGGGTAATTCAATGCGCTGATCACGGATTTTGGGTTAGTTTTTTTATGTGAGCAACTCTAGATGCTGAATCGTGACGATTTCGGGCGAATCGGCCGTGGAAATCGGCGAAAACGGTCCAGAAACGAAAAACAAGAAAAGGGTGTTTTCCAGGGTAATTCAATGCGCTGATCACAGATTTTGGTTAGTTTTCTTACGTGAGCAACTCTAGATGCTGAATCGCGACGATTTCGGGCGAATCGGCGTGGAAATTGGCGAAATCGGTCCATAAACGAAAAACAAGAAAAGGGTATTTTCCAGGGTAATTCAATGCGCTGATCACCGATTTTGGGTTAATTTTTTTGTGAACAATTCTAGGTACTGAATCTTAACGATTTCAAGCGAATCGGCCGTGGAAAATGGCGAAATCGGACCAGAAATGAAAAACAAGAAAACTGTGTTTTCCATGGTAATTCAATGCGCTGATCACGGATTCTGGGTTAGTTTTCTTGCGTGAGCAACTCTAGATACTGAATCGTGACGATTTCGGGCGAATCGGCCGTGGAAATTGGCGAAATCGGTTCAGAAATGAAAAACAAAAAAAACGGTGTTTTCCATAGTAATCCGCAACTCTAGATACCGAATCGTGACGATTTCGGGCGAATCGGCCGTGGAAATCGGCGAAAACGGTCCAGAAATGAAAAACAAGAAAACGGTGTTTTCCATGGTAATTCATTGAGCCAATCACGTCTTTTGGGTCAGTTTTCTTGCGTGAGCAATTCTAGGTACTGAATCGTGACGATTTTGGGCGAATCGGCGGTAGAAATAGCATATGCGAAATCGGCCTAAAAAACGAAAAATGAAAAACCTGAGTCGAACTGTGATTTTGGTCCGACCTTCGGGGCTTATGTAAAAGTCAGAATATTATCTAAAAATGCGGGAGACGCATATAAAAGGAGGAATATGGCCTTGTGTAAGCAGTGAAAGACTTGGCTCGACAACGCTTTTCAAGTCTCTAATGTGGTACACACGGATACAAGTACATAAGAGTCATATTTTTGCGCCGCGTTTGTTTGTTTGTTTTTAAGCACGCCCCCCACCGATTCCGGAAACCCGAAGGTACCAAACTGCGGTGGGATTGGGGAATGGACGGCTCACCATCCTGTGGAACCAATATCCTCGCCATGTGAGGGGGACAGCCTCTAAGCCCCGCTCTGTCTTGGGGGGCACCAGTGATCTTAGCCCGATTTCGGTTTCGGTGGCCTGCGGTCGCTATATCCCCGGAGGGCAGCGAATCCGAAACTTTCGTTTTCGTTTTCGTTTTGCTGAAAAGCGTAAAACTTTGAAGTTATTTTATAATTGTCCTCTTCGATTTAATCTAAAATCACGCCATGTGCGAAATTCTGTAAATTCTGTGCAAAAACGGAAAAATCAGAGATTGCAAAACATTGTTGCATGTAGCTTTTTCGTTGTTGTTAACGTACGCACCGCTGTGTACACACCAGCACCAGTGACAAAAAGGAGTTGTCTTCCATTGATTTTCACCTTTTTTACCGGTGTCAACTTCAACTAGTGTGGCAAGATAAACCGTCTGTCCCGTGAGTCATTGCCTTTGCCACAGGAGACCTTGCGTTCCGCAATGCTTCTGCGGTACAATTTGTCCTGGACAAACCAGTGTCAGCGAGCTAAAGTCTGATTGTTATTTTAGTAGTTTTAGTGGTCGCTAACTGCCCGAAATCCGCAAATGTCAAAGTTTCATTTGTCTACAATACAAAGTACGAGGGTTGCCATGTGCAACCGAAATCATAAATAAACGGCGCAAAAATATGGCTCTTATGTACTTGTATCCGTGTGTACCACATTAGAGACTTGAAAAGCGTTGTCGAGCCAAGTCTTTCACTGCTTACACAAGGCCATATTCCTCCTTTTATATGCGTCTCCCGCATTTTTAGATAATAAGGTGTGATTGATTCATTTATTCACTTAGTTGTATTTTTTGCGAATAAGCTTTACACACCAGCTTTTTACTCAAGTGGATCAAGAGGGGCCCATCACTGGTGAAGCTGCCTTTCTTCTGCATAGGATGTTGGTCAGGCCGAAATGCAGAGAACAGCATCCTAGAACTCCCCACAACAGTAAGCACGTTCTTCCATGTCAAAAAACAGCTTTTTATGAACAGCGAAATGCTCAGCTTCTTTTGCATCCTGTGTCCTTCATTGATGCATGACCTATTTTTTCAAACGTGTCCCACTGAAATGACCTCATGTGCCGCCAAACATGCGTTGGTCGTTCACAGCAAACCAGACTTTCCGTTTAGCCGATTTCTTCCCGTAAACAAATGGTGACTGTCGAATCAGTCACACCAAACTAAAATTTTAGTGCCGGACTTTGACAAACAGACGTTTTTAAAGCAAATGACGTAATTTTAGTCCGGACACGTTTGAATAAATCCACAATAGTTGTTTAGAAAAACTGGATCGATTTGAAAAACAGCGCAATTTCTGTCGTTGTTACAACTTCTTACAACATTGTTTTACAATGTCATGTACACCTAATCTGGCATAGGTACACAATTGACAAAATATCCGCTTCGTAAAATCGGTGCACCTTTTGACTGCATGTTGTGTATTGATGTGACCGGAGAACGGTATGATGTTCTTCTGACCAGTTACATGCAATATGCATGTTATTCCGGACGGACCATACGGGAGCAATTCAGTGTTGTTGATTGCTTTCACAAAAAGTTGGGAGTGAGGGTTGCAACTTTTAGTATTGTCTGCTTTGTAATTGTGCCATTGCAGAGCCACCATGCCACTACACGGATGGCCTCACTGGATTCGACTCGCCGCTCCGAGATCGCGTCAACAAAGAATTCGTCACAAAAAAAGGACAATTTCACGTCAGAACAGCGAGACACTTTCATTTCAGTTTTAAAAACTACTAACTTCAGTTACCTGACACCTTACATTCATAAAAATTTAGTTTTTTTTCAGAATCGCTTGACGGGAGTCAAAACTGGAAGTAAGTTCTAAAACATGTGAGAAGTGATGTGTGGAAATGCGCAAGAAATGTTGCGCAACCGATTTTCAGAGAAAGGCAACAATGACCACTACCTGGCGGCGTACTTGCTGAGTGGCGACTCGGCGGGCTTGGACAGCGGCGAAATCAACGTGCCCGAAGACTGGGTGCTGCGCTACGACGTGTATGAGGCTGTGTTCAACGTCATGACAGAAGTGGGTGGTCTTCTAAAAATGCACATACAAATTGAGAGCGCGCGAGTAACAGAGTGCGTTTTGGCAGGTATGTTTCAACCAAGTGAACACGCGCAGCTGCCATGACGTCACCGAGATCAGTGTTGGCCGCAACGACCGTTCATGGCGCACGCGCGAGCTGCTCATTCCGAAGGGCACTAAACGGGTACACACATCACAAACACCGTTGTTTGCACCATGCCTATTATTATGATACATGTCTACATTCATCTGTACATGTGTTACAACAAATGCTGTTGTTCATACATAGCTGTTCTGGATTGTGAAAAACAACGGGCACAACCAAGGAGCGGTCGGCATCGACAACATCGAGGTGCTGCTGCCCAACGACTTGACAACCTCCGACTTGAGCACTGCCGAACGACCAGTTTGCTGATTACTGATCAGAGAAACAAAGTTTTTTGTTTCTCTTTGAACGTTTCTATCACACACGTTACATGTTAGTCTTTTGTCTTGCCATGTTTTTGTCGGTGCAATGGTTTGAGTAATGGGTATGAATTTTTTTAAATTCAATTATCTGTCTGTAGTTTTAAGTTTAATAAAATTGTGCATGAAACAATGAAATGACACAAAGTGCAAACACATGCAGAAACAAGTTCACAAAATCAGCAAACTTTGAAAAGATAACGAAAAAATACCTTTCATATCATTTCCAACGGCAACTCAAATTCTATAAAATATGATGACTGACTTCTTGCGTCGTTCTTTGCTA
The DNA here is from genome assembly GCA_030248135.1 of Theristus sp. LFF4_11. NCBI lineage: Eukaryota > Metazoa > Nematoda > Chromadorea > Monhysterida > Xyalidae > Theristus > Theristus sp. LFF4_11. Next base: position 46,483 of record JASANC010005510.1, read on the forward strand.
TATTTTTCACTTTTTCTTTCTGAAAACAGAAGAGAATTGCCGTGCTTTCAAGTTAACCAGCATCTGCGTGGGTCAAAAGTGGCAGTTCAAACTGACTCTGCCAACGGCGGACAGCCGGTCATTTCGCGGCGTTCATTGCCAACACAGCCCTGAAATATTGAGATGTTGCTGATATTGAGATTGTGAAGTGCACTGTGAGCTTGGTTACGTCTTTGCCGATGCAGTGCTCTCGCCAGGCAGCCTTGTTGTCTTGCACCTCTTCGTCGCACAACGGACAGTAGCGGCAGCCGTCGCTAGGCAGCTGGCCTGCGAGTACGCCATTGATCACTATTGCAGTGTTTCACGGTGTTTCATGCGATCTAGAGCAGTTCGCGTGCCCTTTGCTCACCTGGACAGTTGTCGCCGCGTGCATGCTTCTTCAAGTCCTCCTCTGAGCACGGCTGTGCACAGCTAGGACATGGCTTCAGGGTGTCTTTCAGCCATGGACACGTCTCAATGCGGTGGCGGTCGAGGTCGTCGATTTCAATAGCCTTCAAAAACTGACGCTTTTAGAATCCTCATAATTGGCGATCTCACAAGGCTAAGCAATAAAACATACTGCTGCCTGTAAAACAACAAAGAATGTTATAACTTTAAAAAAACACAAAACTCACCCGACCACACCACTTGCAGCGCGACAACATCGGACAGCGCTCCAGTTTATGTTTGGCCAGCCGTTTCGGCTTCTCGAACTCAGCATTTGACTCGAGACAATATTGACAGACGCTAAGGTAAGCATGGAGACTTTGGAAAAGCAGAAAATATAGGAAAGTGACTGAACGTTCTCCGCGAATGACTGCTTAAAGAAGCAAAAAGAAAAAGAAACGGTTGGATCTTAGAAGATTTTGTAAGAAAGTATCCACGCACAATCCGCCTGCAGGCCCATTCTGCGTCTTGATGTTGCTGTTTGGTGCAGGGTCGGTTGGAGGTGGCGTTGGTTGTGGTGACTTAGACTCTTGTTCGGTCTTGGAGGGTGCAGGACTTGGCTGAGTGGGTGGCTGAGGACTTGCCTGAGTCTGCTGTACTGGTGGTGGAATTGGCTGATAGTATGTGGGACTATAAAGAAAGAAAGCACACCGTTGAACGCAAAACGACCGATTAGAGCCCTATGTACAAACAGAAAGAAACAGAATGTGAAGAAACATGAAACTTTTAGACAGAAACAGTCTATCACTTTATCATCAATATCACCGCGCCTGAAAAAGAGTCAAAAATGAAAATTCAAAACAACTTTTTCCAATTTCAACCAACTATTGTTGCTGTGGAATGGGCTGCACAGCATTGTCAGGAGCTTGTGGAACTGGAAAAACATGAGCAGGCACCACCGTGTTGTAGTAGGGCGCTGCGGGCTGCTGGTACACGGGTGGAGATTGCAGCGGATTCTGGTGTTCGTGGGTGCTGGTGTGCTGATGCTGGTGTTTGTGCTCAGTGCTCGTGGAATGACGCCGAGACGCCGAGTTGTACTTTTTGCTGCAACGATGGCACACAAAATCATTCACTGCAACGATTGGTCAAGGAAAATCGCTTTAATATTATAAATCGGATCTGAAAACGCAGGCGTCAGCTTGAAACCAAAGTGCCAAAATGCAACCGATAGTGGTGTGGATCGTAGTTTTGGCCGTCTGCGTCGTCGAGTTTGCTGGAACGCGAACGTCGCGAGTCCACTGAGCGACCGCGAGAAGGCGCTCGAGTCGACTTTCCGCCACCCCGATACTTCGATTCGTCCAAATTGACACCAAGTGCTTTGATCTGACGTTTGAGTTGTTTGAATCTGTTTGCGGACATTTCTCGGTCATACAAGCATCGGCTTACTTACGTACCTCCGTTTCGTCAAAAATTAATTCCAGATGAATTTCGTTGAACGCAGCTTCGCTTTCTTCGTTCATTCGTTCTCGATACAAATTTGCGTACTTTTCATCACCATCGACTAACGAATCAACGTAATTCCTTTCATGTTTTTTCACTTCCCGTTCAGCCTGCAAAAGTAGTTTTGTGAGCTTGTTGCTTTTATGGTCATGTTTTTTGTGTCAGTTACTATTGTCAAGAAAAAATGTCGGTTTGATGCAAAATTCGTACTTTATCGAGTCGCTCAACGCCAAAATCGCACATTTTCGCCTGCGTAACTTGATTTCTCGCGAGTGAACTGGAATGCTTGCGAATCAGTGCCTTGCGAACTTTCGCGATTTGCTCCAAGATTGGTTCAGCCGCTTCGGCACCAACGCCCGCACGCTCCAAACGACCCATGTATCTTTGTAAATAGAAAATTCCGCGTACTAACTGCTGATTGACTAGATTTTTAAGATCGGCTTTTTTAGAATACCGACCCCCCTTAGGCACAGTTCTTGAAAAGTTTTCAGATTCTGACGAAATTAGCACCAATCGAACCGCCTCGATGCGCTGAGTTCGAAAATCATATTTGTTTTTTAATTTGACCCTTTTTTATAGTCAAAAACAAGGAAAAACCGTTTTTTTGAGCGACCTTCAGAAACATAGCTCTAACTCGCTTTTGCTTTGAGCTATTAACAAAATTCAAAAACCAATCGATTTTTCTTGTGCTCGCGCATGTTTTTCGTAATAACATTGTTATACAAAAAATGTTGTTTTATGCTCTAAATTTGAGAAAAACTAAAAGAGTTTGTGGTTTTTGCTATGTTTAGGCACTTTTAAAGCGAGAACGGAGTAGGGTTGCTAAGTAATTCTGAAAGCCCTTAAAAAATGCTATATGTATGCAAAAAATAAAAAAAATCGATTGCCCATTAAGAAGTAACGAAGCATTACAATATCGGTCGCCCGCATGCGTACAGGGTATTTCCTGGTATGTCAACAAATTGTAGAGCAACGGAGACAAAAATCAAAATACGGGTATTAGGGCAACTTTTTGCGCTGAATCCAAAAAATTAAGTACCGTTGCAAAATTTTGCTACAGTAACCCAATATTCGCAATTTTTGGCTTTTTTTGGCTTTTTTTGGATTATTTCTGGTCCGTGTGGTGTTATACTTGAACTAATCAGGCCAAATTTGGTATCAATCGGCTCCCCTTGATAATACAAACAATTTCCATTCAGATAGCGCAACTGTATTGTGATTACCGTAACCCGCAGAGCAAGGTTTTTACCATTTTTAACCATTTTTAGGCCTGAAAGTGACATTTTTGATTCCTGTAGTGTTCTAGTTGTTCGAATTGAATCAAGTTTGTATCAGTCAATTACTCTTGGTCAGGCAAACAGCTTTCATTCAGATACCGTAACCATAGCTTGACTTTCGTACCCCTTGAAGCACGGCATTCTACCAAGTTTTCACCATTTTCAGGCATGAAATTGGCTTTATGGTCTATGCAGTGTTACACTTGAACGAATCTAGTCAAACTTAGCATCAATCGACTCCCCTTGACAAGACGAACAATCTATCTATCTATTATACTAAGATAGTTACTGTGTGAGCTGACTGACTGACTGATTAAGTAAGTCTGTTCACATTTTCATGAAATTTGAATTGGCGCTCATTTTTGCTATTTAAGAAAACTCCATCTCAATTTCCTTAACCTATTTTTATTTTTTTTAATGCCAGTTGAGATTGTTCTCTCAAAACGTCGCTCTTCATAGCTGAAGTCATCATGATACTCTTTGGTCAACAGAGACAGTTCAGCGCAGCATAGGCAAATGGAAGCGTGGCTGATCAAAACTTGATGATCGACTGGGAGGAAAAGATGTAACAAAACCGTCTTTGAAAAAAGTTTGAACTTTTTTGTTTTTAATTAAAAATTGGTTTACAAAACGCACATCGACACTTTGGACTTTGGATTCAAAACAAGTAAATTTCATTGAAATTGATACTCCATGTTTCATTTTCAAATTGATACTCCACGGTTATGAGCGATAATTTCACCGTAACGCTCGATGGGCAACTGGCAATTGTTGCTGCTCAAAACTTGACGAGCGACTGCGAAAGATGTAACAAAACCGTCTTTGAAAAAAGTTAGTTTTTTAATTGGGTCGAAATGGTATTTACCATTCATTTTCACTTTGCAAAATGTTTGGGTCATGTTGGGGTAAACGGGTAAAAAGAAGCAATGACTGCAAAACGAAATTATAAACGTCACTTTTTTGTTTCTTCTATTCATTTTCACTTTAGAAAAAAGGTTTGGCTTATGTTAGGGTAACCGGGTAAAAGAAGCATTAGCTTTTAAAACCGGATATTTTTTTATGAAAAAAACGTTAATTTTTGTATTTTTTATTCAATCTTACGTAACTTACAAAAAGGCTTGACTTAGGTTATGGTGAACGGGTAAAAATAGCAAAATCATAAACTTCACATTTTCACTTTACAAAAAAGGTTTGGCTTAGGTAAACGGTAAAAAAAGCATTAGCTTTTTTAAAACGGGTAAATAAAAAACGTTAGTTTTTATATTTTTTATTCAATTTTAAACATGCGATTGACAATTAATGGCAATTGTTTCTGTTCACAAGTTGATGACCGGAAGCGGGTTGCAATTGTTTTAAAAAATCGGGATGCAAAACGTTATTTTTGTCGTTTCAATTTAATTAACGTTAATTGAATTTTCATATTTTTAACAGGAACGGCAATTGACCATTGGCAATTAAAAAAGATTTAAATGGGAATTTTAAAAGGGAAGCAGAGAAATTGTGTTCTTGATCAGAAGACTGTTTTTATAATTTAAACGGGAACGACTAAATCAACTCAAAATCAAAATGCAATGCATTTTTAGATCGGTCGTGGGCACGGTTCAAAAAGCCAAAATCCACTCAAAAATGACAATTGTGTTTATCAGATAACCGTGCCGTAGGCACGGGTCAATTGGCTAGTCTATTATACTAAGATAGTTACTGTGTGATTAAGTAAGTCTGTTCACATTTTCGTTCCAAAGCATTTTATTCAGTTTGAGCCTATTTTGCTATTTAAGTCATCATCTGCTAAAAACTTTACTCCATTTTCTAATGACGATGTTCTTACTCCATTTTCTAATGACAAGGCAATGTTCAAATCGTCATTCTACATGACTTCGTCATCATGATGCCTTATGCTCATTAGCAACAACTTACAAACAATGGACAAATAGCAATTTTGGTGATCAAAATTTTATAATCGACTGCAAAAGATGAAATAAAAAAAACCGTCTCGATCTGGAACGCTGAAGTGCAACAACGACAAGCGAGACAATCGTAAGAATTGCAAGAACTCGATTGTAAACTGAAATGAGTCGCTTATGTTAGGGTAAACGGGTTGAAAGAAGCTAAATAGCAAAACAAAAGCGACCGTTTCACAATGGGTACTCAGAAAAGTGTTGCTTTTTGTTACTAACACTCAATCAAAAAGGCCTGGCTTAGATTAATGCAAGCGCGGAAAAGAAGTAAGCATACCAAACAAAATCGGGCGTTTTGCTACGGGTATTAAGTAAAGTGTTGCTTTTTGTCCTTTCCATTCTATGAAAAAAGCTTAGGTTAGGGTAGGCGGGCAAAAGAAGTGAACATACCAACCAAAAGCAGCCGTTTCGCAACGGGTCTTCAAAAAAAGTTTTGCATTTGTAGTCATTTAAACTCTAAAAGGCTTGGCTTAGGTTAGAGTAAGCGGCAAAAAAGTTTCAAAATAAAAGCTGGCGTTTTGCAACAATTATTCAGAAGTGTAGTGGTAGTCTTTTTTTATCTTTTACACACTAAAAGGGTTGGCTCAGATAAGGGTTTTGCAATGTGTACCAGGTATTCAGAAAAAAGTGTTTTTTCGTCATTTACACTCCATCGACAAGAAATTCCAGTTCCACAAGGAATAGATTGCAGCATCAACAAAGATGTGGCCACGATCGATGGCGAAGCAGTAGAACGGTCTACATATAATCGATCAATTTTTTACGGGAATGACAGCGACATTGAAAAAAGCTAATAAATGACAATTAATTTTGATTCTTTAAAAGGGAACGTCAGTTGTTTGTTGCTAAAAAAGATTGTTTTTCATAGTGTTGACAAAAAAGCGCGCCTTAAAACTGAAAATACTGTGATTTTCAAAAAAGTAGGAGCATCGAGTGCTTCAAGAATAAACGATCATTTCTATGGTTAATCAACAACAATCGGTTAAAGCAGCTCAAAATGAAAATGCAATGCATGTTTAGTCCGGGTCTTGGGTAAGGTCAAAAGGCTAAACTCCATTCAAAAATAACAGTTGTATTCAACAGCTAACCGTGCCGTAGGCACGGGTCAATTGGCTAGTCTATAATACTAAGATAGTAACTGTGTGATTTGTCTGTTGTGTGTCTGTCATTTTCATGCAATTTGAATTGGCGCCCATTTTTGCTATTTAAGAAAACTCCATCTCAATTTCCTTAACCTATTTTTT
>JASANC010005511.1:0-40847 GCA_030248135.1 Theristus sp. LFF4_11
AACGACGAGTCCAAACGGTGTTGGTTTCTTCGTTTATTGTGATGTCGGATGCAGAAATACAAAGAACTGTTACGAGGACACAACATTAAATGCACAAAAAGATGGTAAACCAATAAGAAAAGAGACGTTTAACTGTTACAACAATGGTGTGTGACAAAATAAACAAAATAGTTTAGCATTCCAGTTGAGGAAAGAAGTCGGTGCCAGGTGTGGACCTGACAGTATCATGATGACTCCAGCTATGAAGAGCGACGTTTTGAGAAAACAATCTCAACTGGCATTAATAAAAAATAGGTTAAGGAAATTGAGATGGAGTTTTCTTAAGTAGCAAAAATGGGCGGCAATTCAAATTGCAAAAAAGTGCCACGCACAGACAGACACTTTGTAAATTTAATAATATAGACTAGCCTATTGACCCGAGCGTATGTGGCTTAATCAATGCCAAGCCTTTTTGGTGAAGTGGCATTGACTTAGAAAGAAAAAACAGTAACGTTTACTGTATAATAACCCTGAAGAAAATTTACCTTGTGCTGCCGTGAAGTCGCCTACAATACAATATTTTTTAATGTATTTAAATAAATAAAAAATGCGAAGTTTATGATTTTGCTATTTTTACCCGTTTACCCTAACCGAAGGCAAGCCTTTTTGTAAGTGAAGTAAAATTGAATAAAAAATATAAAAACTAACGTTTTTTTTCATTTACCCGTTTTAAAAAGCTAATGCTTTTTTACCCGTTTACCTAAGCCAAGCCTTTTTTGTAAAGTGAAAATGCGAAGTTTATGATTTTGCTATTTTTATCCGTTCACCCTAACCTAAGTCAAGCCTTTTTGTAAGTGAAGTAAAATTGAATAAAAAATATCAAAACTAACGTTTTTTTTTATTTACCCGTTTTAAAAAGCTAATGCTTTTTTACCCGTTTACCTAAGCCAAGCCTTTTTTGTAAAGTGAAAATGCAAAGTTTATGATTTTGCTATTTTTACCCGTTCACCCTAACCTAAGTCAAGCTTTTTTGTAAGTTAAATAAGATTGAATAAAAAATATAAAAATTAACGTTTTTTTCATTAAAAAATACCCGTTTTAAAAAGCTAATGCTTCTTTTACCCGGTTACCCTAACATAAGCCAAGCCTTTTTTCTAAAGTGAAAATGAATAGAAGAAACAAAAAGTGACGTTTATAATTTCGTTTTGCAGTCATTGCTTTTTTTTACCCGTTTACCCCAACATGACCCAAACATTTTGCAAAGTGAAAATGAATGGTAAATACCATTTCGACCCAATTAAAAAACTAACTTTTTTCAAAGACGGTTTTGTTACATCTTTCGCAGTCGCTCGTCAAGTTTTGAGCAGCAACAATTGCCAGTTGCCCATCGTGCGTTACGTTGAAATTATCGCGCATAAACCATGGAGTATCAATTTGAAAATGAAACATGGAGTATCAATTTCAATGAAATTTACTTGTTTTGAATCCAAAGTGCAACTTGCAATGCCGATGTCAATGTGTGTTTTGTGCTACCCGATTTTTTAAAACAAAAAAATTCAAACTTTTTTCAAAGACGGTTTTGTTACATCTTTCCCTGTCGATCATCAATTTTTTTTGATCAGCCACCGCTTTCATTTGCCTATGCTGCGCCGAACTGTCTCTGTTGACCAAAGAGTATCATGATGACTCCAGCTATGAAGAGCGACGTTTTGAGAAAACAATCTCAACTGGCATTAATAAAAAATAGGTTAAGGAAATTGAGATGGAGTTTTCTTAAGTAGCAAAAAAGGGCGCCAATTCAAATTGCAAAAAAGTGCCACGCACAGACACACAGACACTTTGTAAATTTAATAATATAGATGACTTGGAAACGGCCAGCAAAGGAAATGAGAGCTCACGAAATGAACAAGCAACCATCCCCAAAGGTATTCATTTACTTCTGGACTCGTCGCCAAAACGTGGATGACAGCGGCTTATGGAAGATACAACGTTGTCTGCACTCTGCATGTTGCTAATGTTGCCAATATTAATTACAACCAACCACATATATACTTTGTTGCAGTCCTCGACAAACAAAAGTTCTGTTTGCAAAGGATTTGCAGCTTGAAACAGCTCCTGTTGCATCCCCGCACTTTGTTAGAAACGAACAAAAATTCATCACACAGATTTGAACTTTAATAAAAGCAGTTATATTTTCATCTAACATGAGACGCAAACTGCAAGTATATGCATGCGGTTAATCTGGTATTCATGTAGTTTTTAAAGACAGAGCAAAGAATGCATAACACCTAGTTTGGGGCTTCGAGAAAGCATTATGGCGCACCAGTGCAGAAACTGAATGAATAAGTGGTGTGATTTTTTGCATTGAACCACAATTGTTCCTATTATTATATTTAGTTGAACGCTTTGGATTTCAGCTATAGTTGAACAGAATGTAAGCAATGTTTTTTTTCAAACAACAGACAAAAAAAATGCATACTGGTTTCCTGTTTCTTGGTTCTCTGTATATTGCTTGTGTGCGTGTCCATGTATTTATTTGATTTTCGTGCTAACTGTGTTCCAATAATCTTTCCGGTTCTTCTGTTTTCTTTTCTCATGGTCGTCATTTTTTCACTTTTTTGTTTTATTTACGCAGACAAACAACTTTCAGTCGACAACACAAAACGTAACGTTTTTACGAAATCTCAACCGGAATGTTGTGTCCATCCAAACGCCCCCCGACGGCGCGCTGCACCATTTGCGGAAGCGCCGCCGGCCGCTATAATTTTCGAACCAATCACAAAAAACTAGCGTCGCAGCATTTCGACTCGGGTGATTTACTGCAATGCCAGCGACATGGATGCACGTTCAGGTATTGGTTCCTTGATCTCTTCTTTCCAAGATTTTTGAATTCCAACCCCAATCCCAAATTTTGGGCAAAAAAATTTATTGAGTTTTTTTTCTTTCTTTAAGACCTGCGACTCAATGCGGTTGTGGACGTGAAAGGAAACTAGTTTCAATCTTTATGTGGCAATTCAGAATAGTCTAAATGACCCGGCTTTATTTAGGGGACTCGGATCCTTTTGCCAATTTTGAATTCCCGCGTCGTGCATGAGACTGCTTACCCATCTATGCGCGCATTGAGATGCGGGACCAAAATGAAAAATGTTACAAAGATTAAGAAATGCCATTTTTTGTCAGTGCTCGCGCAGTGCTTTTAACGTTCTTTCCTTTTTTTCACCAAAGCTTTTTTTTAAACCTGTTGTTTCAGGGTGCATTCGGTGTGCTCTGACGTTCTCAATTTCACGTCCGTTCATCCGGAGTTGAACTACTGCAGCGCCGAGTGTTTCATTGGTCGGTTTTGTTCTCTGGGGAATTGGAGAGAGGGGGGGTGGGGTGGGTGGGGTGGGGGGAGGGTGTTTGGTTTGAGGTTAGGGGGAGGGCGAGGAGTTTAATGTTTGGTGGAATGTGGCCAGGTCAGGTCATGTCGGTTCTTTTTTTCGTTTTTTGAAATCCTGTAATGAAAAGAAGAAAATTTTTCGTTTTCAGCGAATCAAGCGAGCGGCTCGGTTGGCGTTGACCGGCCAATCAGCACCCGAGCATCGTCGTCGTCCGACTCTTGGCTGGTGGCCAGTTTGCATCTGAAGGATGAGCACACCCTGTACTCGAGCAGAGTGTCGTTGTTTCAATTTCTGCACCGATTCCAACCGGAAGTGTTGATATTGACGTTCGATGAACGACTGAAAACGGTGATCGTCATTGACAAACGACTCGAGTTTCCGGGTTTCGAAATTTTCCAGGCAAGGAAAATTGACGGTTTTTAAAGTCGTGAAACTCGAAACAACAAAACTAGCATTTGAGCAACAAACCGGCAATCTTCTTCCAAGTCAAGTTCATTTGTTCATTGTCGTAAAATTCGGAAAAAACAAACACAAGCGAACTTTTTTTCAAATTTTAAAAAAGAATTGACGAATTGCTCATTTGACTACCAGTCAATTGACAGTCAGTCAGTCAGTCAGTCAGTTTTATTCTGCAGTGCACGGCATAATACTATCTTTTCATGCGAGGGAGGCTGAGTAATGTTGAATGATGAGTGGAAAAGCCGTACAGCTGAAAAGTTGTTTTCGCGCCTGGACGTAGTTCAAATACGAAATAAAATAAACTTATTTAGTGAGAAAAGATTCTGCTTAGTTTTTTCTCAATTTCTTGCACAAATCTGCCGTCAGAATACGTTAAGTTTTTCTGATTTCTAATTGCCGCGCAGCCATGAAACATTTTCTCTATCTGTGCGTGCAAACGCATATTGGGTCACGTTTAATAAGAAAGATAATACCAGAGAAGTGGAAGACACCATGAGCAGGCAAGCAATGGACAAAAGCAGTCTTTCAAATAAAGACCGTCTGTTTTATAGAACCTGGTGTCTCCATGCGGCCGACGAATTGCGGCCATTGTGCGCAGACCGACAAAATCTGAAGCCCGGAATCGACGTTTCACGGATACAACCAAAATTTCTCAATCAACAAAACCGACTACCTCACATCGCCAGCTAACCACCGACGAACAACCAGCGAAACAGCCGCGACAATTTCACACGGTCAAATGTGAACAGGCGAGTCGCGTGAAGCTGCCGTTGAACGTCGTGCACTTGATCGACAGTGAACTGATGCAAGCGTTCGTAAATGTTGACCATATTGTGCTGACGAACGAACGTGCAAACTGCGCGCTTATTGGCGTCGCCGTGCGGCGATTGCGCGACACTGATTGGCTGGATTTGAATGAGGACGAAAATAAGACCGCGGAGATGGTCGTCATGAACGCCGTCGTTCAGTTGGCGCATCGCACTTATTTCGCGATCGGACCGAACGGATACGACACGTTGATTTTGGTCGGCAACTTTGGCGTCGATTATAAGAGGTGGGGTATTCTTTGTGGTGATGTTGCTGATATTTTTTTGGTTTTCAAAAAGAGTGTCAGATTTGTACGTTGCTTGGAACGCTTAACTATCAGCTGAAGATTTGAGCGCCGATACTTCAAATCCAAACACAGATATTGTGTTTTGCAAACTCAACTAATTTTTAATCCACTTTTTTTCCAAACAATTTCAGCAATTCCACATTATTCAGTGAAACATTGGAACGACGACTTGCAGTGAAACAAGTTCTCAACGGCAGAAGCAGCCTTCCAGTGGCCCCGTTTACGTCTGCACCACACGCTCATTCTAAAATGCCAACGCACCAAAATTATGGACCAACACGTCATCATCAGCAAACTTCAGCCCTCAAATGTTGTTATTCGCATACAAGAATCAGCGACCTGGAGTATCTGCAAAATTTCGTGGCTTCAGTTATTCGAGTAACGCAGTTGGAAAGACATGAGCGACTTTGGCAGCAACAGTGTTTTCAGGTAAAAACAATCTGGAAACACAGATCAGACTTGAATTCTTACAGTTTTTGTGTTTTTTCTTCTTCAATTTGGCCATTTTCTTTCTGAAAGAACAGGAAATGGTCAGCAATCTGGTTCAAATGCCAACGAACGAAGCAACAACAAGGCAAACGTGGCGTCAATTTCGCGCCGATCCCTGGGTGTTTTTTGAAGGTTACAAGTTTCATTCGACGGAAAATGAATCAACGATGCTGAAAGCAGTATTGAGAGAGCCGGACTGTTTTTCTGAGCAGAACGGGAAACCGCAACAAGAACCGTCGATATTTATTGGAGGACCAAAACAGAGCCAGCCAACTTTGAATGACGAGAAAGCAGCGGAACCTAAAAGTGAAAAACGTCGGCAACAACAACAACGAGTTTTTTCGACAAAATGGGGTAAACTGGGCCTGCCTGTGAACGATGGAACAATGATTGAAGTCAGTTGGGCTCTTGTAGACTTTGAACGAACTACCTGGAAACAAATTGCGCCAAAACACGTTGAAACTCCGAAAAATTCATCGGTCCATCAAAATTGCGCTGAGAAACAAAAACAAAACGAAATTCGTTCAGAGACAGAGACACACTCTAGCGACGAGCAAAATTCAGCGGATGATACCAACAATCTCGACGCTGAGAATCTCACCGAAAATTTGCGACTCGAATTTTTCTCGGAAGAGCTGATCAGTGAATTGAACACACCGTCTGACTGTTGCACAACACCACCGTCTTCCGTTAGAGGCGGATTTTACTGTGGCGTGCAAAGAGACTCTGAAAACAATGAAGCGAGACGTCTCACGGCGTCACTGTGTGAAACGGGCGGAACTGATGGTCAGGCTGGTAATTGTGGAGAAAACAATCGCACTAACCTGCATGAACTGTTGTGGAGTTTGTGAAACTGATCGAAGGAGGGAGGCTTTTGTTGCGGTTTTATGGTCTGATGGGGATTACTTTTTTTGTGTCAAGTCAAGCGCCATGTGGTGGATCATTATAATTCATTCACTCCGTCAAAAGTACAAATATGTTTTCGAGTTCAAATGTTGTGTGTTTTGTAATTGATTTACCGCATATCAATCGTTTCAGTGTAACTGTAGAACAAAATCTAGTTTTATTTACCGCTAAAAACTTCTGAGCCCATGAACAAAATAGTACCGTCGGTGTTGTTTTTTATCCGTTTGCGGTGAGTGTCTCCTAAAAAGCTGACAGCAAAATAAGCGGGAGACCGGCTTTTATATCAAACTTCTCGTGACGTTAGTTGTTCTTGCAGTTTTATCGGAGTTCCTGCGGTTCGCGAAATAAAATGAAATGATATGAAAAAGTTGTACATGTTTGCGTGTTTGCGATCTGACTTTTTATTTTCATCATTTGTGTGGCCATGACCAATGCATTTCTGATAAAACTAATTTGATGGGCAGATCCCTTCTGTTTTACAGTTGCGTTGAAGAAGACAACTGAACTGAATTCCTGACAAACTATATGAGTTGCTGTTCGGAGCGGATGTAAAAAAAGCAGAAATTTGGTCGGTAAAAACGCCAATAACAGCAAGGACTTTGCAAGAAGAAAGTCGTCTCCACCACGCGCACAGTATAGCTGTGCCATTTTTTTTAACAACTCCCATGATTCTTTGCCGCTGCACTGCGCTGAAAATGTTGAATCACAAATATCGTAACCGCAAAACAAAAAGCCTGCAGGCTAAAACTGATAAACTGATTTTCTCTGTTGGGTCCACATATTTGTTCTGTCTTTCAAAGGCGGCAAAGCGCCAGCCAGGGCAATTCGCATTGCTATTTTTGTTTGCTTGAGCTTCGCAAGCAGCCATTCTCAGTTTTATCAAGCATCTCTGACAACCTGTGTGATTAGAGGTGATTTCTTAGTACACAGCATTGACAGATGATTTTTTTGAAAACATGTTGACTGTAATTTTAGGATATTAATTGAAACTGACATTCGCGCACGATGGCAATACGCGCGCGTTGCTGCAATTTGCAGCTGCTCTCTATATGTCAGCATTATTAGCAACAACAACAAGCAACACGATCGTTCGTTCTCGGATTATAAGTGCAAAACAAACAAACGTACCTGCTTAATAAATTTATTATATGTCGGTTTTCGTTTCAAACGGCACACTTTCTTAGTGTAAGTCAACAGTTGTTACACCAAGTTGAAGTCTCGAGTGAAAGGATTAACATGGCGCAAAAACCCAATAGTTTCTTTCTCTTGTAAACAATAAACTTTGTATTTTATTGGCGTCCAAGGAAATTTTTATGGTGTACATGCGTGCGCGCAACCCTTAAAAATTGTTTGGGCGCATGTAACCAAGCAGGAAAAATTGTGGAAACTGGAAAGCACTGGAAAGACCAAAAAAGCATAAATTTCCGGTCAAAAGAGTTTTTTGGATCAGTAAAATGCCAGAAAAACTGGTCGGCCGAGGAGACGAGAGACAGCCTGGTGATTTCTTCCTTCAATTTGCCTACAATGTTCATTCATCCGCCACAAAAAGTTCACCACAAACTTTTCATTATTTCATTAATGTGTCCACGCACAAAAGTCATGAACAAACCGTAGCCGTTCAATAATTTTTTACGTTTTTTTAGTTTTTCAGTCGCTTGTTTATCGTGAAAGTTTCACTGAAATGAAATTGCACTCTCTGCAGTTTTGAAACGAAGCTGCGATGTTCATCTACCCCTTCGCCCCCAACAAACTGCAGATGTCAAAATTCAAAGCACAGCCGGATTACAGTGACCGCATCTACTTTTTTCCAGTTTTTACGTGAAATTTTTATTTAAAGCACAACACGTTCTGTACTAATCAAGCAGAAAAAAAGCTCAGCAAAATGTAATCGCACACTTTGCATTTTTGATTAATTGCAGTGTAGCACACCGTCTATACGTGCACTTCAGTTCTTAATTTATTTCGGATTATGCCTTCCTAATCTTGTCGCCATGAGAAGTTCTCGAACAAGTAACGTTCGAGAGATGTAGATTGTATGTATCCTATATTTTCGGAGGTTGTTTTGAAAAAAAAGTTTGTCTCCAGTTAGGCCGTCCAATTCCGCTGACGCAAGAGAGGCAGAAACGCAAACAGAAACAGACAGATGCGCGTGCGCGCCTTAATTGGTTTACCTTGCCCGCGTCTTGCCCCATTTTACCGTCACCATTTCCCCTTTGCCGAGCAGTTTGTTTGCAATTTGAACGGCTTCCATACTTGAAGATTGAGGTTTTTTGCACTTTTCTTCTTCTCTAACCGGCTGTTCAAAGCATGTGTTGTGTGTGTGATCTCACCCTCTTTGTGCCCCACATAGCTAAATAAGCTGGGTTTGTGTGGGCACATCTTTTCCTGACTGCG
Organism: Theristus sp. LFF4_11; assembly: GCA_030248135.1. NCBI lineage: Eukaryota > Metazoa > Nematoda > Chromadorea > Monhysterida > Xyalidae > Theristus > Theristus sp. LFF4_11. The sequence goes on from JASANC010005511.1 coordinate 8,722, forward strand.
TATGTAGTGCGGTCAATCGAATTCGCCAAATCTCTAGTTATCATAAGAACCCAGCCATGCCATTGGCACATACGCACACACATTGCGGTTGGTGTTTGCGTTTGTGTCAACTTTTTTATCTGCATTTTTGCATGCGCAGGCAGCATTGTGAGTGTGTACATGTGCGGGAAGCACGAACAGAACAGTCGTTAGATTCACTTTGACGTAACGTTTCAAGGGGTGGGGGGGGCATGAATCAACATGGGTGATCGAGTTCAAACGGAAACGAATAATTGTAATTTTGCAACGAGTTTTTGAGAGCTCTTAGCCGCAAAACTGCATGCCGAACAAAACTGTTTCCTTGAAAGAATTGGCCAATTTTTCCAGTTTTTTTCTAGGTGAGTCTCACGCCCATCCGGAGTGCATCGCCATCCAAATTGAAGCGTCTTTCTGTCAAACACAGTGCATGTTTTTTTACAGTTTCGCACTTTCTTTACTCAATAGAAGGCGCACACTTCTTCTTTTTTTTCTACAGTCCCGACTGAATCTGATCCAACATTCGTCCTTTTTTACAACTTGCAAAACATAACCACGTCACGTCACAAGAAACGGCCATTTAGATGGCTGAAAATTTATTAAACCCTCTAGTGGTTCTTGACGGTGTATCCTCGAAACCCACTGAATATAAATCGTAATGATAAACTTGCATTTTTATGTGCGTTACCGAATATAATTGTGGCCCTTAATGACGAGAATTTAGAGGGTTGTTTGATTCGGTTTGATCGAACAATTTCTTTAAAAGGTCTGTATGGATAATATTTTTTGAAAAAAATGGGCTGGTGGTGACCGGAATATTAACAAAAAAGTGCAGAAGGATAAAGTGAAAAATTACAGAAGTATCAATTACTTCTCCCGTGGAATTATCAAGAGCCAGCCTTCATATTCGGTCACAAACGTTTGATAAACTGCTTCCGAAGTTTATCCCAATCCCCTTGAGGTCTGCAATGAACTTAGTTTCTCCGGTTTCTGTTGTTTATAAAATGCAATTTTTCGTTGGCGTTGTTTATAAAAAGCATCAAACTCCACCTCCAAATGCAGGCTGGATAAAACTTTTTCAAACGGCTTTAAAGTCATTAATCTGTTTTTGCTTGTTTTCCGTCTCATTTCTGTGACTGTTTTATGGTGATGAGCCGCATTCTTCCAACCCATCTGCCCTTCTAGCACGTTTTTCAATTTCTTCCACTTAATTCATATTGTCAACCTTTTGGGAGTGAATTGTCACGCATGATGAAAGTGCAAAACTTTTTCTATAGGCAGAACAATAGACTGCTTTAGGGCACAGTTTCACTTTTGAAGTTACATGCAGAACATAAATGAAATTCAGCAAAAACGTTCTGAGTCGTAAAAACAAAACCACAAGCAAAATGTGTGAATACAAAGAACCGTTCTCATCCTTTTTTATTACACATTCCAATTAGCGGTTGCAAATTCAGCATAACATAAAGTGGGTCGACTTCATGCGTGAAACATAGTGACGTTTTACTGTTTTCTAAAGGTTATTGTCCAAGAAACTAATTTAAAACTTGCAGTTGAGCATTGAGCTTGAAAGCTTTGGGTACTCATTCCTTCATTCATTCATTCATGGGGTGCACGTTCATGCTCCGGCAAACCTGCAGTGTGCGGGAAAACCTGTTACGTTCGTAGGGAACTGCAAGGGAAACGCAAGCATTTCACTGATGAGTTTTCCCCAGAGTTCTTTTTTTACTACAAGAAAGTAGTTGAAAAACTTCAACGATGACAACTAATAACACGCTATGTTTTGGCATATCATATCCATGTCATGAGCAGTTATTATTTTTTAGTTCAAGAAAGATACGATACAAAAGTACATCTATGAATGCATCGCATCTTATAAATCGGCTGCATAATGCCATGCCATGCCACCCGCTTAGTTGTTTACTTAATTTGTTGAAAATTTCGTCTAATTGGAGTTTGTTTTGAATACCCACTTATTGAATTGCATCTGTGCCGGCTTTTGTCAACATCAAAAGTCATTTTCCATCTATTCAATCTGTCAGATGTTTGTCCAGTGGTCGGTCGGTCGGCAACGAAAAGCAAAAACTGCTTGGTTAGCTACATAATAAATAATAATGTGCCTATAAAGATCCCATTAGCTAAACGGTTCTCTGTGCAAACAATTCCTGGATGTAGGTAGCCATTGTCGGATAATTGATCACTTTCATAATTGATGAAACAACCGTGTGCGTGCGCTCTGTTCGTTCATCGGTTTTTGTTTACAGTTTTCAAACTTGTGCTTAATAAAGTCTAACAGCTGCATAATATTCCATGCTCACTTGAGGCAGTTAATCAATTAAGATAGGCTTTTTGAGTCGACCGACCCGGCCTCCACACCTCTAGGCACAATTTCAAAAAAGTTTTCAAATTCAGTCAAATTTGAGACCAATCGAACCGCCTTGATGCCCTGAGTTCGAAAATCATATTTTTATTTTAATCCAAGCTTTCTTTATGCTTCAAAATTGGGAAAACCCTAATTTTCGACCCCCTTGTAGTAAAACTGCTCTAGCTCGCTTCTACTTGAAGCTATTAACAAAAATCAAACACCAATCAATTTCCCTTGTGTTTGCGCACATTTTTCGCTGGTATACTATAGGTTGAAAATGTTTTTTCATGCTTTGTATTTTTAAAAAACTGCAGAGGTTGGTGGTTTTTCACGTTTTTCGGTACTTTAGAAACGTTTGTGGGGTATAGTTTCTAGGTAATTCTAAAAGATCTGCGAAAAATGTATATACATGTAAAAATTCAGCTTCATAAAGCGTCGCCGGAACTCACACGATACAAAACAAAATGGCTTGTCGCATGCGTTTTTGGTCAATATGCCGCATGCAGGGTGTTTCCTCCCACCCCCCAAATTTTTTGGGGCCACCTCAGGTGCTGCAACCGTGACTAAAAATGGGTTTTCGGGTACGCTGAGTTCAAAAATCTTATTTAGAATTTTGCCCGACGTTTCTACTGTGCCCTAAACGCGTATGCCATGGGGATCAGGAGGGAAATTTCCTTAACAAAATAAATTTAAATAAAAAACGCGTCACAAGACACCTGAAATCCTGTTACAATTACAAATCGAGGTAGCTGAGTCTGCATATAATGTTTATTTTGCTATACGGATTACTCCGCACCCTAAAAACGGCCTCTATGGGGACGGAAAAAGAAAAAACTGGAAAAAATCGGAAACTAATCAAAAAATATATGAAAACTGTGCCGTAAATACAAATCGAGATTGCTGAGTCTGAATATGATGTTTACTTTGCCATATGAATTATTTCGCACCCTAAAAACTGCCTCTATTGGGACGAAAAGGGAAAAATTAAAAAATAATCGAAACTAGTAAAAAAATCTGAAAACTATGCCACAAACACAAACCGAGATCGCTGAGTTTGAATATGATGTTTTTATTTTGCTTTAAGGTTTACTACGCACCTAAAAACAGCTTCTATAGGGACGAAAAGCGAGAAATCTGAAGAAAATCGGAAACTAGTCAAAAGAATCCGTATAGCAAAATATACATCATATTCGGACTCAGCGACATCGATTCAGATTTTTTTGGCTAGTTTACGGATTTTTTTCAATTTTCTTCATTTTCATCCCTGTAAAAACTATTTTTAGGGTGCGGAGCAATCCGCATGGCAAAATGAACAGCATATTCGGACTGAGCGACCTTGATTTCTATTTATGGCACAGTTTTCAGATTTTTTGACCAGTTTCCGATTTTTTCCAGATTTCTCTTTTTTCGTCCCTATAGAGACCGTTTTTAGGGTGCGGGGTAATCCGTATAGCCAAATAAGCATTATATTCGGACTGAGCGACCTTGATTTTTATTTATGGCACAGTTTTCAGATTTTTTGACTAGTTTTCGATTGTCTCCGGATTTCTCCCTTTTCGTCCCTATAAAAACTGTTTTTAAGGTGTGTAGTAATCCGTATAGCAAAATAAACATTATATTCGGACTCAGCGACCTCAATTTGTATTTACGGCATAGTTTCCAGATTTTTCTGACCAGTTTCCGATTTTTTAATTTTTCCCCTTCTGTCCCCATAGAAGCTGCTTTTAGGGTGCGGAGTAATCCGTATAGCAATATAAACATCATATTCAGACTCAGCAACCTCGATTTGCATTTACGGCACAGTTTTCATATATTTCTTGACTAGTTTCCGATTTTTTCAAATTTTTCCCTTTCCGTCCCCATAGAGGTTGTTTTTAGGGTGCGGAGTAATCCGTATAACAAAATAAACATCATATTCAGACTCAGCAATCTCGATTTGTATTTACGGCACAGTTTTCATATATTTTTTGATTAGTTTCCGATTTTTTCCAGTTTTTTCCTTTTCCGTCCCCATAGAGGCCGTTTTTAGGGTGCGGAGTAATCCGTATAGCAAAATAAACATTATATGCAGACTCAGCTACCTCGATTTGTAATTGTAACAGGATTTCAGGTGTCTTGTGACGCGTTTTTTATTTAAATTTATTTTGTTAAGGAAATTTCCCTCCTGATCGCCATGGCATACGCGTTTAGGGCACAGTAGAAACGTCGGGCAAAATTTAAATAAGATTTTTGAACTAGCGTACCCGAAAACCCATTTTTAGTCACGGTTGAGCACCTGAGGTGGCCAAAAAATTTGGGGGGTGGGAGGAAAACCCTGCATGCGGCATATTGACCAAAAACGCATGCGACAAGCCATTTTGTTTTGTATCGTGTGAGTCCGGCGACGTTTATGAAGCTGATTTTTACAGTATGTAATTTTTCGCAGATCTTTTAGAATTACCTAGAAACATACCCCACAAACGTTTCTAAAGTACCGAAAAACGTGAAAAACCACCAACCTCTGAGTTTTTTAAATCAAGATGAAAAAAATTTTCAACCTATAGTATACCAGCGAAAATGTGGCAAACACAAGGGAAATTGATTGGTGTTTGATTTTGTTAAGTTCAAGTAGAAGCGAGCTAGAGCAGTTTTACTACAAGGGGGTCGAAAATTAGGTTTTTCCCAATTTTGAAGCATAAAAAAAGATTGGATTAAGATAAAAATATGATTTTCAAACTCAGGGCATCAAGGCGGTTCGATTGGTCTTAAATTTGATTGAATTTGAAAACTTTTTTGAAATTGTGCCTAAGGAGGGTCGGTATTGTGAAAAAGCCTATCTTAAAACTTTATATGACTACCGTTTGCTTTTCGTTTTCAATCGTTTTCACTTGAAATCAAAAACAGACAGAAAGGTGATGGAACGTCCAATTGCAGTCAATATCGTTTTTGTTCAATGGTCAACACAATCTTGCTGGCAAATATAAGCTGTGATGTGGCCGCAACATTGAAAGGACCTTTGAATTATTCATGCAAAAACACTTTTGAGCGTTTCATCAAAGCATTGAGAAACACGCATTACGATTTCTTCTCGCATGAAATATGTACATGTAATCTTGTAAATATATTTTGTCGATTTTGTCGCTGGCCACCAGAGCACTTTAGCTGTTGTTATAAACAAATATCATGTTTTAGCCTACACGCCACCCTGCGGATTCCGCCATGTCCGGACTCCGAAAGTTTTCATGTTTTCGCGCAATATCGCACTAGCAGCACAACAGTAGAGTAGCTTTTCTGTCAAAGCGTCCATTTGCAATTGCGCTTTCATGCTTCACCGTGCCTAGCGCGTTTTCGCTTCATTTCTCATAACATATATTTTTTATTTTGACCATTACCTACATTGTAGCATAGTATTGATTGACACCAGGTTGAATGCCGCCCATGTTTCAAATTTGCCAGTTTTTACGGTTACTTTTATAATTCTTCTCTTGTCGTGTGGTCGAAGACTCGTAAAGATACTATCATGTGGGTACACACTTTATAACTTGCTTCTGAATGACCGTACAACATCAGCAGACAGCTAATAGATTGCACAATGTAGGTCATCATTGTCTAGAGAAACGCAGCAATTGATCTTCCTCACGTAGACGGCCTTCGCGATTTGTTTCGTGTTTCATCCCTTTTTCATCGTCACATCGTGTCCCAATTTTGGTTAAGAACACTTGTTTTTCTGCCTTATCAATTCAGCGTTTTCTTTTCTCAAAACGTTGCTTAATTGCAGCATGTTTGCCCTGCTAATGTGGCCAGTAATTCATGCACAATGTTTTCACTAGTTTGTTTACGGAGGATAATGCCTATTTTTAGACATGCTGGGCGTTTTTTTATTTAGTTACTGTGGTAGTGAATGTGGGAATGTTATTGCAGATTATTTACTTTCGCTTCAACGATCTATGGTGCTCTCTGTTTCTCAACGCAAGTGACGGCGAATAACACTTTGTTCCTCATATCGAAAACCACTATAATTTAAAGCAGGTGTATTGTCGCTGCTTCAATTTATTTTTATGAACGAGATAACCACTGCGATAATCATTCATTCAATTATTCATTTTATTTCGCAAGAATGCGAGCTGCTTCGCTGAAACTGTTAAGACAGCATATGAGATACGGAGACCCATAAAACAACATAGGAAACATAAAAACACACAAAAACGAATCATGATTTCGCTCGCAAATCAAACAACGAGCGATGCGATGTATTCCATGAACAGCACAATGACGACGAATGAAACGCCGTTCATGAACGCAACGCCGTTCATGAACGCGTGCGGCCACGAGACGCTCTACTCGCCGGCGCAACACTTCATCCGCGTCTGCCTGATGGTGCCGGCCGTCATATTCGGCGTCGCAACAAACATTCTCAATACGATCGTGTTCTCGCGACGCGACATGCGCAGTTCGCTCTTGAACTGGTTCATCTTGGCGTTGTGCGCGAGCGATTTAGCGCTGCTTGCGAGCTCGTTTCTGATGTCGTCGTTGCCGGCGTTGCTCGAGCGAACGTACTCGCTGTTCTGGCTGGAACTGAGCGGGCTCGTGATGCGATGGACGTACCCGATAGCGGTGGTCGTGCAGACTAGTAACGTCTATTTCACGGTCGCCGTCAGTTTGCACCGGTTCTTAGGTCGGTTTTGTAACAGCTGAGACAAACGCACTGTTTTGTGTAATCTTGATGTATCTTCTGCGTCGGTGCTCAATAATTTTTGTCGACAGTTTTGTTGAGGAGTTTTTTTTTCACGGGCAACTATTGCACCCGGGTCCCGGACACGGAAACCTTGAGAAACAATAAATAGCTATGTAGCTACACACCAAGATCTTTATAACACGTGAACGCAATTTTAGTAGCCATTTCAGTAGCAGCCACAAATTTTTCAGTAGCAAAAACCTCTATCGAGCAATCATGTCACAGGCGTGTGCTACCCGTTCAAAGCGAAACGCTGGCTCGACGACAAGTTCGTCGCGCGCACCATCATCGGCATCGTGCTCGCCTCGTTTCTGATCAACGGCACCCGGTTCTTCGAGACGACGACGGTCGTCTGTCGCTCCGAGTTGACCGGCACAGTTTCGTTCACCGTCTCCGCGACGGCGCTGCTCGCCAACGAACGCTACCAGATCGCGTCGAAAGTGGTCGCGTACAGTTTGATCATGTTCTTCGCGCCGTTCGGCGTGCTGATCACGGTGAACTCGATGATCATCTACACGCTGTATCAGTCGGCCAAGAAACGCCGCACGATGACGGTGGCGAAAAAGTCCAGCGGTCTGGCGCGATTAGAGCAGGCGGTGAGGAAGCGATCGAAGCTGGTCGCTAGCAGTCGTCGGCTGGAGACGACGACTGCTGCGATCGCCAATGGTAACGCCGTGTGTCGGGATGAAATCGAACGAAACTCGTCGTTGCTCGGCGGCCGAAAACGACCGAGTCTGCTCAGGCTGAATGAGGATGCGGGGGTATACACGCGTTTATTCTTCTGATTTTGTTATTGATATTTCAACTGTCAGGTGAATAGAGTTTCAGGGTACCGGCGTTCCGGAGTTACAGAGTTTCGGGGGTGGAAAAGGTTCGGAATTCTTGAGCTCTTCAATTGCTGGAGTTCTGTAGTGTTCCGGAAATTCGAAATCCCCGAGTTTCTGAGTTTCGGAGTTCCGTGGTTCAACATTCACAGATTTGTTAATTTATCCGTTGCGTTTTACTTGTGTTTTTAAAAGACATTTCGCTGTAAAAAAATCACAAGTCTACGGTTTCAGAGCGCTACAGTGAGCAATCTCGCGAGCGCAAGCCCCTCAGCGGCAGCATCGAACGACATCGTTGTAACGGCAAACCAAGTTGACAACAAACCCGATCGGCCGTTGGGCACACCGTCGATGATTTCAATGCAACCAGGTTTTGTAGAAGCTCATAAGAGTTTACTGTTTGATTTGTTCAAAAACTAGCCGTCAAGCCAAAAAACAAAACAAAAAACTTTATCACCAAAACAAAAACATGCGTATCAACAGACGGTGTTTTTAGACCGTCCGTACTCGGTGACTACAGCGCGGAGCACCAGTCAACGCCATCAAAGCCAACGTCAAACGCAGTCGCAGAAAGACCGCAAAACGACCCTAATGATGCTGATGATCGTCGGTGTGTTCCTCGCGTGTAACGCGCTGCCATTCGTCATAAACTTGATTGAAATCTCGATGAACTTCTCGAATGAGCTGCTCTCCATTCGACACGATGTGTTCACGATTCTGGTCGAGGTCGGCAATCTAACGGTGGTGCTGAACTCGGCGACCTCAATTTTCGTCTACTATTACTTCGGATCGAAATACAAGCAAACGCTCTGGTCGGTCTGTCCGATTTTGCGGCGCTGTTTCGGCGTAAAGCGTCGTACGGACAGCGCCCGGTCGTACGACGACAATCGACGAAGCTACAAGAAGAGCTACGAGACGACGAAAAATGGTAGCTGTCTGATTGAGGACAACGTTCCACTGACCAGCATCAGACTGAGTCGAACGAATCTAGGCGGCAGCAGTAGAGTTCCGTCGGCGAGAAAGACGATGCGGTCATCTGATGACTCGCCCAACTGCGACAACAAGCGACGCGCGACCTCGATGCGAACAACGACGCATCCGCCGAATCAGGCAGTTCGAAGATGCGTTGCGGTTGAGGAAACTGACGGAGAAACGAAACGAACATTGCTGCTGTGATTTGAGATTTTTAATGAAAGATATTGTTGCGTGGAGAGAAGTGATCATTCAGCAACAGTTGCCTGATTCCGTTTAATAAACAGTGAATAGAAAACGAATTTGTTGCGAAACAGAGGGTTTTTGCAGCCAAAACGCCAAATAAAAATTATCGATGCTTTTTAGTTTTTGGAACGTCTCAGAAATATATCATTCTTTTTGAAAAAGTACAACTGCACAGCAACACCAAACATCGCAATCCAACGTAAGACAAGGGGCGTGTCGGGGAACCCCAGCCAGATCGAATGTCCCACAGTCGCAGACCCCTTGTTCCGCACAGCCCGTTCCGGAAAACTTTTGGCTGTCGCGCCCCGCACTGTCCCGTTCCGCAGCAGGCTGTCCCGTTCCGCATTTGCGGGAAATTTGCCGGACAACAGCAAAGCTACCAAGCTACCAACATTACCGAACTAACCGAAGCCACTTGACATCATAGATTTTCATGATCGTTAGTGCGTGGCACCTATTTGTGGGGAAGCAAATTTTTTTTGGAGCGGGGCTATGTTGGTACAGTATGGCCGAATAAATAAGGCAGCCCGTCAAGGCGGGATCCGTCGCAGACTAGGAGTTGTCTTTTTCAAAACTGCCAACATAACTCCTAATCATGTGTTCAAGGGAGCAAGAATGAACATAATAACACGAAGAATCCATTAGTCTAAAAAAACACGTCGAATTTGGCACACATGTTGGTTTCTGAACGTCTATTTTCTTTCATTCAAATTTCGCGCGCTCCTTGCACCCTGAAAAAAGCTGCCATGTTTACTCGGTCATTCCGTAGGCAGTGTGGTTTGGCAACTATACATAAGCCTCACCACCTTTTCTTGTTCAAGGAGAAGGATGCGTTTTATTTTTTGTGCACATATTTTAACCTCATTCTTGATTTTGATAGTGGATGTTGTTTTATTTTGAGTGAGTTACGAGTTGTTTGTTGTGTTGTGGACACTGGACAACAAGTCGCGTCTGTAGCGCAGGTGTAGGACTTCTGTCTACCGTTCTGTTGGTGGAAAGTTCGAACCCAGCTGTGGATAAGACACGTAATGCACATCAAATGTGGTTCTTCGAACTCCCTGGTTGATTTAGCACAACTTTGATTTTTGAAATTTTTTTTATTTAAAAAAACAAAAAAAAACAAAAATGACGATTTTTGTTTTTTAACAACCCTAATACCACATCACACGACCGTTTTTCAGATGCCCGATAACATAGTCACATATAGGGTTGGCAAAATACCGTTTTTTTCAAATCGTGGTAAAAAACCTGTATTTTTACCGGTAAAATTACGGTAATTTTACCGGAACAAAACGAAAGCCAAAAAGTTGTAAAAACCCACATATTTTTCGCAGCCGACTTTAATTGAACCAGGATTTGTGAAAACAACTTTCAGAATGCTTTGTTCAAAATATCGTGCACCAACAAAGAAAATAAATTATGTTTGGGCTTGAAAACCCAAAAGGTCAGCAATAAATCGAACATTATCTTTTGCTCAATCGTTTATATTCCACCAATTGAACAGGAAAAAACCACAGCGTTTTCACGGGACAGTTTTTGGTCACAATAGACGAACACAATTTGCTGAAATAACGCAATTAAATCGAAGTTAGAGTCAGTTCAGATTAAAAAAAGAAAACAAATCAGTGATTGTGTAAGAAAGACAATTTTGAGCGACATTTGGAATTTTTGAATTCAGCTCAGCTCGGCAGCTCCAGCCGATTCTTGCACCTCGCGTAACAGTTCTTTCAAAACATCAGTGTCAATTTCGTCATCATATTTTTCTTGGTCACAGATTTTCTCATTTTCTCATCAAAAATGATATGAAAACTCAGGGTCCGAAATTGAAAAAAACCGGAAAAATACGAAAAAAACCGGAAAAATACAGAAACGGTCTTTTTCCCGTTTTTTCAAGGCACCAATTTTTGCCCTGGTAAAAAAACGCGTATAAATACGTACGTGTTTTTTACCGGTAAAAAACCGGTATTTTTACCATGCCAACCCTAGTCACATATGGTAAAACTTGCGTGCTGAGCTAAACTAACGTGTTAAACTTGCGTCTGTCAGTTGCCCGCAACGTGATCGCGAAATCATGGTACGTGTTTTCGATACGATGATTTGAAGAGTGGGCTCTCAGTCTCGTTCTCGCCATGTGGCAGATAGCATAGCTGGTTGAACCTGAAAGTAAGTGTCTTGGGGGGGGGGGGCGACCGGGTCGACAGGGGTTGCCGACTTAGCTACAGCAAACAGGAATTTTTGAACACAGTCAAATTTTGGTAATTTTCTAAAGAGGAACAACTAAGAACGGTTCAATATTCAAGTACACGTCAAAAATTGTCCTGTTTTACTGTTGAAAATGCAACTTTCCCTCTATGAAATGGACATAATTTCAATAAAACACGATTTTCGCTCTTATAGTTCCGGATCGTTCTGAAAATAGTCTACCTGAACTCAGCTCGACGAGACGCTTCGAGGTTCGAACGAACCTAACTTGTAAAAAAAATTTTTTTTAATGAAAAAAATCCGGATTTTTTCCCCCAACCCTATCGTCACCTTATCTGCATCGGAAATGGTAACCCAACCTTTGGGACGGTTGCAACCCTGGCGCTTCTTTTTTAAAACGCACGCGCACGTGGCATCGGCATGCTCATGCTCATGATCCACTAGCGCGCGTGCACACGCTCCGGCCCCAACAAAAACTTGTTCAAAACGCAATTGCTCTGACATCTACCTTCTTGAAACGGCTTGGCTTAGGTTAGGATTAGGTTAGGAATAGGTTTGTCTTAGGATTAGGCTTTAGGATTAAGATTTGAATCAAGTCCGTTTTAGCAATGTCCGACAACGCGCGTGTTTTACCTGAAGCGGATTTTAGAAAAGAAGGGCAGCCTTTCCGGCCCGGTGAATTTTCTTTAGAACGGCCAATAAACTGCTGGGAGTTGGGTTGTGAGGATTGATTTCTTTGCATTCGCATTCCGCACCGCAAATCAATTGACGCAATTGTAAATGTAAAATAATTGCGAAAATGAAAATAAACAACTCTAATCCCAAAACTAGGCAAAGTTGTTGTGGGTCTCCTAAGCCAAGCCTGTTATATAAAGGCTGTTCGGAAACCTGAGTTTTTGAAAAAACTGTTTTGCCGTGGTTTGTTTGTTTGTGGTCATTTTTGGATTCATCAAAGATCACGAAAAATGGTACAGGTGGTTTACTATTGCTCGCGAAACATTCGCTGGGCCGCAATCGCTCGGGCCAGAATTCTCCGGGGCGGAATTCTCCAGGGCGCCGTGAGCAGGCTGCAACTGTTCAGGTTGCAATAAGAGAGCCGCAATTGAACACCTGTGTGAATTGGTGCAAGTGAGCTGAGTTTTGTCGTATCGGATTCGGATTTCACATTCTCTCATTCCCCTTCGGGGCCTCATAAAGCTTTGCGATTGCGGTGATTTTACAAATTAATTTTTTAATTAGGTAAAAAAAAACAATTTTGGCCATGTACTTTAGAAAAATTTTGCGAAAAATGAGGTTTTCAGTCAAGTGTATTTAAGGAAAAAATTTCGAAAAAATCGGCATTTTTGTTTTTGTTTTTTTTGTTTTGTTTTTTATTTAATTAAAAAGTGAATTTTGTTTAACAACCCTTCAGTAACGTCACCACGTCAACACAACAACGCTCTTGCACAACACATGCTGTGCACGATGATGGATCGGAGATTCAGTTTGACGGTGCTACTGCTGTGCGTTCTGTGGTACGCCGGGCTGCAGTGTTCTCAGTAAACTGTTTCTACACGACTTCGCATATCCGATCACGCTCTCAATGATCAGCCTGTTATCGATTTCCATCTATTCAATCCCACTGACGCGATGGTCCGGTCAGTTGTAAACTTCTGTGCAGTCTGATTAGGGATGGTAAAAAACCGTTTTTTGTATTGCCAGGAAAAAAACGGTTTTATTTCCGTTTCAAAACCGTTTTTCCCAATTTTTCGCAGCACGCAAAAGTTTTCTCCAGAGAAGTTGGTTGGCCAGAGCAGAGCCCCCTCTAATTAAAAATCAAAAATACAGTCGAAATTAGCACCTGAAGTAGCGTCAAAAGTAAATCTGATATGTATTTCATAGATCCAGTTTCACACAGTCCATTTTTCAGTTTTGCTCCATTAATTATGCAATATCATCGACCTAATAATTTTGAAATACCGAAAGTTCGAAAAAATTTCAAGGTAAAAAACGGTTTTTATTTTCGCTAGGAAAAAAAACTTAGTAAAACCGAGTCCCATGCCAGCCCCACTAGGATGTTACTTGTTTGTTTGTTTATTATTGTTATCAATGTTATGTAAACACGCAGTGGTGCACATCCATTGGGTCGCATCCCATCCCAACGTAAGCTTAAAACTCAAGCTTGCTAAACTGACCTGTTTCGGGTGTTTGAGTTAACAGATATATCAGACAAATCAGATGTGTGAATGCTTCACAGGCATCGAAAGTCGTCCCGTTTCTCTCACGTATCGCATGAAATTTCTGCTGCCGATATCGTTGGGCAAAGCGCTTGCGATGGCATTGTCGCATTTCAGCCTGTGGAAAGTGCCCGTCTCATACGCACATACTGGTTGGCATTTTGTGATATTGGTTTTGGTTTTTTTGGCAGACTGCGTTCCATAGTTGCGTGTGGGAGGATAGTGTATGATTTTCAGGCGAAACCTTAAATACCCACAGCAGACATTCTGAATACACGGAGTTGGAAGTGTGCACACGGAAAACTCAGCTCAGGTTTATTGACAGGTTATCTGGTTTTTTTGTCAGCGGCGCCCCATACATAAAGAATTCTAAACTTCTGGCTGAGACAGCAAAGTTCTTTATACCTAAATAGGTTTCAGGGATACCTAAAAATTCTTTCCGGATGACACCAAAATTTTTGCATTTAGGTGTCAGAAGACACTTGTCTGCGAAGAAAATTTTAGTATTCGCGTTAAATTTGATGGCCGAAGTCAGCTGCCTATAAAACACGGTACTATTGTAGACTCTGTTCTCAGAATTAACATTTATTAGACGTCTTCTCAGTGATGTTGACAGCAATTTTTGGGCAGTGTTATCGGACACTTCTGAATTGGTTGCAAGACACCTAAAAATATGAGTTTAGGTGTCACAAGACAGGGTGTATGAAAAAACCCTGCAACCCAGTGAATGGTTTGTTTGTTTCCAGTGAAGGCGACGATGCCACTATTTGCTGTTGTGTGTGGCCGCGTGATGCTGGGCGAAAGGCAACCGCTGAGGGTGAGCGAGGCAGCGCGTTACAGTGCCTGAGTTTTGGACACTAGTCTACAGGTGTTCACCACTAATAAGCCGTGGACACTTTGTGACATGTTTTGGACACTATGACTAGGCGTCTTGCTTGGACACTCGCACTACGCCCGTGGCCACAATGCACTTTTGTATCATTCCGGTGATTGTATAATTGCTTAGCATTTTGCACGGGATCGTCTGGGTACGGCCGCTGAGGTCTTCAGCCGTGTCTGTCTTTGGCCGTTCAATGTTCGACCGTGCAGGTTTCGGCCGCCAAACAGATTTTTATAATACTGTGTAAACGGTGTCTGTATGCGGCCGTAATGATTGAGCATACAGGTCTAACTTTCACATTTCTTACTTGCGCATGTTTAGCTAATCGGCCATTAGAGATGCAAGCTGTCATAAACGTCGCTGTCCTGTTTTGAACCATGGACCACGAAGGTGACTGGTGAATAAGTGAAGCTTTCGTGTCAACAAGTGAAACATTTGTGTCAACCTTTCAGCCGCTTTTCTGACCGTTTGCCTGACCACCTGACCATTTCAGACATGTGGAAATCCATGGAAACACGTTTTTTGCCCAGGTCTACGTGTCGTTGTTGCCGATTGTACTGGGTGTGTTCATTGCGAGCATCACGGAGCTGCGGTTCAATTGGTTCGGCATGCTTAGTGCTCTCTGCTCGACGTGCACCTACTCCATACTGAACACGCTCACGAAACGCGTCGGTGGCTTGGCGCATTTATTTATTTTTGGTTGGATTGGAACTATGCGGTTTGATATTGAAGTCGACCATTGCCGACGCTGGAACTGGAACATGTTTTGTGAAAAATACAAGAAATACATGTTTTACCGAGGAGAAAGGGACATTATGTTTTGGCCAGCCCTCTTCTGCATATGATGTTGGCCAGCCCAGGCCTAACTGCAGCGAACCATGCTACCACTTGGTTGAATTATAAAAGCATCGGGCGCTTGGTGGTATGGTGTGGCTATACTGCACTACAACGCTTTTATTATCAATCAGATCCGAGGAGTCGGTGATTTTCAGCTGCACCCTGACCTGAATTGCCATATACGCTCGTGGCCTGGTGGTAGTGCGTTAGACTACAGTCTGTGCGCTCGGGGGATCGAGCCCCGCCGAGGGGTGTATGGGCACTTAATGACAGAGACAAACTCGATGGGCGCCCTACTCAATGGCGTTCTGTACGCTTCTTTGGGTTAGCCCAGGCTATAAACATCGCCTAAAAATCACAACAACAACAACATACGCTCCGTGCTCACGCAGGTCTACCACGACACGAACATCCATCCGTTGGTGTTGCTGCGTGACACGGCGCAGCTCGCATCATTGGTGTTGTTCCCGTTCTGGTGTCTGACGGACGGGCTTCAATTGTACACGGACATTGCGGCCGGTCCGACCGTGCCCGATTTGCAACAGGTTACTGGTGTAATTTGTCTCTTCAACGGGCGTTTTCGTTTTGCAGTCTAAAGGGGCATTCATGGAGCAGTATTTAGTGATCGCGTAGCCATGTTTTAACGCAGCTATGCGTCACTAAACGCTGCTTCATGAATGCCGCTTACCCGTTTTTGAGGATACCCGTGCCGGTGGTAGATGCTGGTACACCTCACCAGAGGTGCACGGGGGGGAGCCATTTTCATGCCTGTTCCTGGCAGCTTGAGCCAAACCGGCCAAAAAGAGGCAACCTGGTTGGCGAAATTGTTGAATGGACGAAAAATGGATGATTTCTTCGACTGGCCGCTCAAAATTTGGCGGTAACCAGGTTGATGATGCCTGTTGCGAACGGCGAACATGCTTGTTCCTTGGTAGGCCTCGGAACAGGCATAACAGGCTCCCGTGCATGTCTGCACCAGCCTCAATCACGTCTGTCCAACAATCGATTGCAAATTGCGATAATCACTCAGTCATGTTGATGAAACTGCACATTCACCACGGATTTCACGGAACTGCTTGCCGAATGTTCAGCGTGTTCCAATTCCATCGTCTGACCACGAGTGCGTTCCAATCAGCGTCCCCCATTCCAGGGTCGTGCCTCCTTACTGTCGGTCGAGTTCCTCGGTCTGCTCGTCTCGGCCGGAGCGCTCAGTTTCCTGCAGAACTTTTTCGCGTTCACGCTCATTCGCAAGCTGACCGCGTTGAGCTACGCGGTGGCGAACACAACGAAACGCATCACGGTGATCACGGTGTCGTTGGTGACCTTGCGGAATCCGGTCACCGCGTGGAATGTGCTCGGCATGTCGGCGGCGATCTTCGGCGTTTTCGGATACAATCGCGTTTGTTGCTTTCCGTTGTTTTCCGGTCGGGTTTTTCACCATCCATCCATTTTATTTCGCGAAAAAGCAGCAAATTCCGATAAAACTGTATGAACAGCATGTACATGTAGTTCGGAGGCCCAAATGTTTTCTGATATGATCATGGCGGTTTTGCCAGCTGTTTGAGGCGTGAACTGTCGGAATAGGTGTGTGGTGGGTGTGGGTGTGGGGTAGCGATTGGTTTGATTTATTGACACTGATTCTAGCTTGATCAGTTTGAAAGGGTTTGCTGATTTGGCTTTTATCAACAACATTCGCTTCCTTTCACTTCGCCCAGGCAAAGCAGTCCGTTCGCAGCGGCGACTCTCCATCGTCACTGTTGCCTCGCGTTCTGACACGCGCCACGCTCTCGGACGCGTCCTTTCTCGTCTCGTATCCGGGCTTGATCGGCGACAAAGCTACGAAACTGGACACAACGACCGACTTCAAGGACGACCACCGATCACCGTACAGCAGCAACGGCAACGATTTTGCGCCGAACATTGTGAACGGCGCTGTGGTGTCGTCGCTGTTGCGCCGGGCGCCGCCGCTTGATCAACAGGAACACGAACACAATAATAGGACGCACGCACCGATGGGCGTTGAGTTTGGTGTTGATTCGGCTGAGGAGCACGTGAGCTGGAGACACCAGAACAGGCGTACTGGCGGGGGCGCTGCGGTGCGATTCGACGATGACGTCAGCGGACTGATGCACGTGTAGGCGGTTGATGGTGACGTCGGAATAATGTTATTATTGCGCGAAATGGCGGCAACTGTTGGAACAGCGTATGATATGGAAACCTATAGCTGGTTGTTGAGTGATGCGTTTAGTTGGAATTTGTGTGGCATCGATCACTGCGTCTAGGTTCAAGATCAGTTTGCGTGCAACTAGACTAGTTTATGCACCGATTTTTTGACTTGGACTAATTTCTTGTATTTTTTTGTTGACCGTTTAAATTATTTGCTTTCAGAGGCTTTGTTCAGATTTCATATACTTTAGGCTGTCTTGATTCGTTTTTTGAACTTTCACTGTGATATTGGGACATGCGGTGGATCGTGTTTATTTACATTCTGGTGAATGCTTGTTGTTTCCTGTTGGCATCTATTCTTTCTTGTTGCTTTTTAATCTTGGTTTTTGTTGTATTTTTTTTAATTCTAGGTAATGACAAAGGAAACATTTTTCATAAAATGATATTCCTCTTATCTTCCATGCTGTTTTGGGTTACCGGGTGTATGTTTCAGTTGATTTTTTGTAACTTTTTTGTGTGGGTGCGGTGATTGGTTTGTGATGACAGTTGTGGTTGACAGATTTCGATTTGTTCAAACAGCTTTTTCTTGTTTTCCTTGACTGTACATTTTGTTATATTTTTATGATTCAATTTTCAAATGTTACATACCACCGCGGCATAATGTCTGTGATTGATCAGTCAGTCAAACTCATCTCATGGCTGGTTTTTGTGCCTTTCCGTGGTCTTTTGCTGTCCTTTCTCTTAATTTTTCTTGTGATTCATGTTTTTTTGTTTGTTGGTGAGCCGTTGTTGTCTGTTCATTGTTGTTCTTTGGTTTCTTCACTTGAACGCAAATTTTGATTGCTCATTTCTGTAAATTGAAGGTCCTGAAAAGTAAAAATTATTTTGACGAAATAAAATTCCACATCGAATTCTGGTTGTGAGTATTTGCCAATATTTTGGGTGATACGTTTAATTCCGTCCGAACAGCATGACTGTACTTCTGCTCTTCCAAACCACCGACACATTTGCAATTGACCGACCTCTCTGTTTTCAGCGATTCCTTGAAAATCGAAAGCAGTATCAGTCAGGAAGGAATCACTGCAGAAACAACCATGAACACTGGCGGACGTAATGTGAACGAGGTTTGTCTCCATTATTATACCCGTTCTTCTAAATCTTTGCGCGAGTTTGTTTTTGTGCCCCTTTTGATCTGTTTGTTCGCTTTGAGCTGAGCGTTTGTTCTGCAGCTGCTGTTCGTTCACTCGGAGAGCGTCGAGCCGTGGTCGACCATAGTCGTGTGCCCGCAGACTGGCGTCACCGTATGGAGTTATAAAGTGCGTTGCTGCTTGCTGACAGTGCTGTGCAATGATGGGCATCGTTGCTTCGCGTTTGCCCCGGGATCGAGGTTGCCTGAGCCGAAAACATCCGCAGGGCAACACGCATCTCACAGCAACCGCAGTTGTTTCTGATTGATTAGACCGACCCGTTGTTCAGTTCTGTCGTCTCCTCAACATCAGCCCCTGGTTACATAATGGTACTGTGCATTTCGGTCTTGCCGCTCTTGGATGGATAATAGAGGTGGCGTACATGTGTAACGTGCCCCTCCACTTGAGTGCCAACGGAAAACGTCGAGCTTTTCTTTGCCGTTCAAAGGGAGGCGAGCTACAGAACGAGCGAGCGTCGTGCGCGGCGGTGTGCGACGATTTGATCGTGTACTCGATGCAGCAGCGGCCGCAGTTGCATTCGCTCTCAGTCAACTATCGCAATCGGCTGCATCTACGGTCGGGCGTTGACGCTGCGTTTTCGTCTTCTGACTCCGCTGAACACACACACATTAATTACGCAGATTTACTTCAATCAGTCAAACGTTCACTCGTCATTTGGCGGCAGATTCATCCCGTTCGTTCGCACTTCGCGCGAAAAGACTGGAGCAAAACGCAGAGTTTCGTTAGATTTTGTTATTGTTTTTTTTTCAGCAGCGCCGTGCCCGGCATCGTCCGACGTCTCGCATGCCATCCGTCAGCTCAGATTTTGGTCGGCTCCATTGAGGAACGCATCTACACTTGGCATGTCTGTGCGATTTGTTGGAAGCTCACATGAGCTCTTGCTGAACAAAATGCATTTGATGTTAATTCTGCACGATTGAAACAAAATGCGTTTGGTGTTCTCAATCAGCTATAATGTGAACAGCAAAACTGCAATTGGTGTTCGTTTTTTTTACTTTCAGTTATGCAGCGGTTCGTTATTATCAGTACAGCGCGCGCATTTCCAGCCAATCAGCGCGTTGGCATTCAACAGCGACGGAAGTTTGCTCGCCACGGCCGGGCAAGATGGGGCCGTACATCTGTGGGCATTGCACGAGTGAGAAAAAGGGGGTATTGTCACTATATTTTGTTTTCTCGTTGTCTCGTTTTCAGACCAATCCCTTTGAATCGCAACACTATGTCGGTTGTTACAGTCGAACTCTAAATTATAGGGAATCAGTTGATTCGTTGTGATTACGGTATGCATGCTTTCTGTGTAAACCAAACTCCGCCCCCACTGCAGTTTCTGCACAGAAAGCATGCATCACGTGATCACCAACCAATCAGCTGATTCCCTATAATTCCCAATAGTCCTCATAATATAGTTCGACTGTAGGCGACTGCTGCGCTCGTTGCAGTCGACCAGTAAAGCATAGGCGATTAATCAGCTGATTGGCTGCATTTAAATAGGATTACTTCAGGGTTTTGTGCAGCTCGATGTGCAGCCAATCAGCATGGCACATTCAAATAACCCAAACGTACCGACTGCACGCTGTTTCACAGTGCCACTGCAGTCGGCCATGCTTTTTCCAGCTTGGTGACACCTGGCAGCCAGCATGCGCAGCCGTTGGCTAGTTGGCCGTCAGCGCACAGTCTGCCCGTCAACGATTTACACGCGCATGGCAGCGGCGTTGACTGTCGTGTGTACAGCTGCGCCATGGACAGTGCTGTGAAAGTTGGTTGCGAAGTCGGTCGTTTGTTATTTGGGTCAGAGTTGGAAATTTCACATGAGAGCGAAACAGAGTCAGTACAACAGCCAGCTAATAACCGCGCATCAAATCGGTAACAACGAGCTATAAAAAGCCTGTATCAAACTGGTGCAAATGACTGGTGTGCAAACCGGAACTGAACTTGAGTGGCATTCATGAAACCGTATTTAATGACGCGTAGCTGTGTTAAAACATGGCCTAAACGCGGTCACTAAATATGGTTTCATGAATGCACCTTTAGTCTGAATGCAACCAATCAGCTTCTAGTCACACCTGTAACACTACCGACACCTCTAGAACACCATCTCTGTCTTGCCATTTCGGTTACCTCGCTGTTTTCTAACTGTTTTGTTCCCACCGGTCTTGCTGCTCCGCAGATGCACTGTGCGCGTTCACAAGCAGCGCTGCTGAGCGTCACGCTTGATTCAGTGCCGTCCTGTTGCACGAGTGATCGTGCCGAATCGAGGTTGTACGTTGGCACTCGCAGTGGGCCCATTCTCGCCGTCAATCTTTTTCGACCGGTTCGGGTTTGATTTTATTTTCCGTATTTGATTTGTTGTTCACAAAAGAGATTGATTTCAGTGATGCATCGGCAAAAAATTCATAAAAACAGTGGAGAATTTTTTTTTCTTTTGCAGCCAGCAATCCGCGAGCGTCACGTGATGACGATCGCAGATGACAGCCGAGAGTCGCCGTTGTTCAAAGCGCACACGTAACGTTTGAGCACTGTTTTTTTGTATTACCATTAGCAGTCAGCCGATTGGTTGCATTGCGTTTCAAGGAGCTTACACTGATTGATCGTGTCGCTAACAGGCAACCAATCAGCGTTACCGATCTGATTTTCAGTTTGGTCTCCGTGTGCTGTGCCAGTTTATTTTTTTGCCCCCTTTTTATCCTCACCCAAACCCAACGCCCTTGGGGAAAGGCAGTGTCGCAATTTTTTATTGTCCACCACATGGGCTGCGACGTTGGATGCAGTTTTTCTGTTATAGAAGTGGGCGTTGGGCACTGTTCCAGTTGATCGGAGTTTCCTGCGTTTCGCGAGATGAAATGAAATGAAAACTGCAACATTTTTTTTGTGCGCAGGTGTGCCATTCGCCAACTGAGCGTCAATGTAGATGGATCGATGTTGTACTCGGGCGACGACGTTGGTGAACTGCGCATTTGGCACATCGCTAGTAGACAGGTGCTCCGGCTGATCAAGATGAAAGGTGTGTCCTGTTGGTATAATGTGTTCCCCATCTGCGTCCAGATGAAACTAGACCGGAGTGTGTGCATTATAAAACCCGACTGAAATGCACGCATCGGTTTCACCTGAACGTACCTGCGGCGAGACGCAGTTTATCATTTGAAAATGTTTGTATTTTGAAAACAGAGGAAAAGACAACAGTGCTTCTGTCTGGCATACAAGTTTTCCACTCAATCAGAGTGAAAAGATGCCCCGAGTTCTCATAACGTTCTCAGGTCCCATTGTAAAACTGGAGCCTTTATTGCCGTCGAGACGATGGCTTGACGAGGACTACCACTCGCGCCCGATCACAAAAGTCCTCCAAAAACAGGCTTGCGAGCAGAATTCGGAAATCCTCTGGCCGCTCTGTGATGCTGAGAAAATGGTACTTTTTTGTTTTTTATCAATGTCATTTTGATGACCCTTCCTAATATTCCTACAATTTTGTGATGCCCGTTGATTTTTCTAAACTCGGAATTTTCGCAGTCTTATCGCGATCGCCTTCAAGTCGAGTGGGATCGAATCTCGAACGAGCAGAATCGAGACCAGGTTGATTGGGTGAGATTTTGTTTTTTTTCCGGTTTCGCAAGTGATTCTTTCTGTTTCTTTGTGAATGTTTCTTTCAGTTTAGATCGAACCCAATGTTAGCGCAAAGGTAGCGCGTGTGCACGCCTCTGACGTCGAACAGTTGGAGGAACTGCAAGTGGAGTTGGCCAGGGCACGAGCGGCCAACAAAGAGTTCTACGAATTCTGCCTGCGCAACGTGCTCTGTACGGACGGGCAGAAGGAATGAAAATGGTAGAATTAGTAGAGATGGTGTGTTGATGGTATTGATTGATTGGTTTGGCGATATTCTTCAACTGTTTGAACGTTTCAGTTTACTTGACTGACATTTGTTTTTGTTTGTCGATATTCTTCAACTGTTGAACGTTTTAGCTTCCGTGACTGACGCTTGTTTTTATATGGACTGTATGTTCGCTGCGTGTTTTGTTGCTGTTTATTGTTGTCTCTTTTTCTTGTTGTTAGTTGTTGATCAGTGGAATAAACGAGAAAAGTCAAAAAAAGCATGCCGCTTCCGCGTTGAATTTATGCATTGGAGTTCAGTGAACCGTCTCTGCTTTCTCACACCAGAGATAAAGTGCCCTTTTTTAGAAGCTTTGCCGAATTGAGCTGACGTTTCTCAAGGAATATCACAAACATTTTTTTCAATTTTTTAAGACATGCAAATATTCCGAACAGTAGTAATACGCAGATGCAGCATGTTTTTACAAGACGACAGAAGCCTGCCGATGATTCAGATTTCGTGTCGCTTTGCGGCGGCGGCTTCAGCGCAGCTGATGACCATGCCAAAGGCGCTCACAAATGACGTCATTGACAAGGTGAGCTTGCTGATTGTTCAGTGTGACATGGTGAGGAGCTGGATTTCCAATTGTGTATTTTGAAGCAAACTTTGAGACTTCAGATCATCAAGGAATCCAGAAGACGGCCGCATCAACGGAAGCGAGCGTACGATTTGTACCGATCACGGTTTTCATACAGTCGCTTCGGTTACGTACCACCGTCACTCGTGGGATCGCTGATGTCAACCGAGTATGAGCGGCTGAAAACGGAAAACTCGGAGGTTTTTTTACGCACGAAATAAAAAAAAACGGAAGCAATTATTCACTCGCTGCACAGAAAAATTGTTGATTTTCTTTTATTCGCAGGAGTTCACCGAATTACAGCTGGAGACCGAAAAACACAACGAAATGGTGGCGAACGGTTTGATGCGCGACTTGTCGTGGATTCCGAAGAGTCCAGTGGGAAGCTACGTTTTGTTTCAGCAGCGTTACTGGCAGCGACAGCAACAACGGCGGATTGCACGGCAGGAACGCAGCGATGAAAAGGTGCATGAAAGCAACAAATTTAGACATGTAGTTCTTGTATTGGTCGTGGCGGGCTTCACTGCTTTGTGTGGTGAAGTCGCATTCCGCTTACAAATGAAGCTGAACAGCACCGCTCTGTCGTGGAACGTTTTTTTCGTTGACATCAGTTCACAGGTACTTAGTAGCTGTAATTGTGGCCTTCATGGTTTCTGCCACGTTTCAGCGTTCGCTCTCGTCCAGTGCCGCTGCACAGTCAGTCGCTTACCAGCAGTTGAGCGCCGCAGAGCGCTCAAAACTCGCATCAAGGGTGAAACGCGACTTTTTCGTGTATCAACAGCGACTGAACGAACTGAGCGCCGAGCAGCGGTGGGTGCTGCAGTTTCTCGCGCGGCAGCACGCGATGGAACAGTGGAAACGCACGACAGAAATCGAATTGCGCCATTTGGTCCGTCAGTATGCGTTTCCGACCCTGTGCGACAATGGGTGAGTTTTCAGCGCACGGCGACGGATTCTTGAGAATGAATTCTGGTTCATGAGAATCGCGAGAGTTTTGCTGTAACATGAGCACGAGCCTCATCAGATTTCATTCACCCTGCATTCTAGCTACACCGTGTTCACCAAACGTTTTCTTGCGGAGCTGCCAATTGACAAACGAACGGATGACGCCGCCAAAAAAGGTTTGTGTTGATGAGAGACTGGCGAATTCCGCACATATTTACATTTTTTTCCAATAGCGGCTATTTTGTTCATAAACTGCACCGAAACACAGAATAATGCAATGCCACGCCAAAGACAAAATCTTCAGGTATCACCCGGTTGGTTGCACATCAGTGGAGGAATCGTGTGAGCGCGCAACAGCGCAAGTACTACGAAATGGCAGCGCTCGCCGAATGCCGTGAATGGGCGCACCGTGTTCAAAAGTGGGCGGCGCGAACGCTGATTGGTCAGCGAGCTGATTCCGCTGCAGTAAACCACCAATCAGTGATGTCCAACGCTGCTGTCGTCGCACGCTTGGCGCCTCGCGTTCCGTGCGCTGATTGGTCGGCAGAGTTTGCGCGATTCGTCTGCGAAAACTATGACACCGGTCGATTGGTGGTTTTCGAAGCGGATGAATTCAATGCGAGTCGAATCGGAAACGATGAAGAGTTGTGGACTGGGAGTGGTGGTGCGGCTGTTCATGTGGAACGAGGTTGGGCCGAGGTTGAACTGGTGATGCATGAGATCACGACGCTGTGGCGGAAAACACGGACAACAGGAGAGTGGACTGATGGAAGGGTGAAAGCTGATGATGGTTTGTTAAAGTGATTGAATGCAAGCTGAAATGAATAAACTTTGTTATGCATGGTTCGTGGTGTTGTTTGTGCTTTATGTTTCAGTGATGTTGGACACTGTCCTACAAAATGTCAGATAAAACAGGTCGCGTTATGATCATGTTAGTGGGGTCCTCACGCAAACATTCTGGTGCACGTTTCTCAGCGTTTACCACACGCCTACTTTGTTCGGCTTTGTGCTCTTCAATTTTCACCCTTGCTGTTTAGTATCCTTTCATGGCATCAATATTTCCACCCAGCGGCTCTGGTTGGCTGAAAAGTTGCACATGAAAAATGAAAATTTGAAAAAGACACCAGAAATGTCGACATCCGCAAACGGTCGCTCTTCACCAGTGCACAATCACGATGAACTGCTGCTGATGCTCGCTGGACATGCAGCGAGCCCGTCAGCACCGACCGGAAGTGTATTTCAAACAACGACCGACTCTACAACGCACACCAACGGAGCTGCCGGCGACGACAGTCCCGATCGTGTTTCGCCCGACATTCAACTGAGCCGCCCGGCCGCCGCGCGGCTGGCAGCGTGCGACGCGCAGTTGCTGACAGCGCTCGCGCAAACTGGCGCCAATCGTGCGCGCATTCGCCGGTTCTGCGAGCGGCTCGGCGTGCACGCGTTGTTCGAGCGCGTTTTTGCGTCGGACGGCGCAACAACGTTGGATGGTGGCGCTGAAGCGGGTAGGAGGAGCTTCAGATAGGGCGGACCTGTGTTCATTGATGTGACTCAAAAAATTGATTATTGACAGCCGATGCGGCGGCTTGCCGTGGAGTTGCCACATGACAAACACGAAAACATCCGAACGAGACAAGACACAGCGAGACGTGATAAGGCTCGTAGCGCAACCCTAAGCCCTAACCGCCAGTGACTTACGGAATGACCGAGTAAACATGGCAGCTTTTTTCAGGGTGCAAGGAGCGCGCGAAATTTAAATGAAAGAAAAAAGACGTTCAGAAACCAAATTGTGTGCCAAATTTGACGCGTTTTTTTAGACTAATGGATTCTTCGTGCCATTTTGTTCATTCTTTCTCCCTTGAACACATTATTAGGAGTTATGTTGGCATTTTTCAAAAAACAACTCCTAGTTTGCGACTGATCCCGCCTTGATGGGCTGCCTTATTTATTCGGCCTTACTGTAGAAAGCCCAGATTTTTATGTTTGCTCAACATTCGATTTTTTTTATAATTTTTATTGTTCTTTCAGCGAGTCAGTTGCAACCGTCTCTCTACACAACTGCGTTTGCTGACGCGTTGCACGAAGTGATCGCGGAGTTGTACGACTCATTCCTGCAGGAGCTCCGAGATGAACTCGCTGGCGACGAGTTGCTGGGTGAGTTTAGTTGACAAAAAAACAAAGTTGAAAATAAAATTAAAGGAGCATTCATGAAGCAGTATTTAGTAACTGCGTAGCTATGTTTTAACACAGCTACGCTTCACTGAATACTGCTTC
Source organism: Theristus sp. LFF4_11 (assembly GCA_030248135.1). Taxonomy (NCBI): domain Eukaryota; kingdom Metazoa; phylum Nematoda; class Chromadorea; order Monhysterida; family Xyalidae; genus Theristus; species Theristus sp. LFF4_11. The sequence continues at coordinate 35,022 of JASANC010005511.1, forward strand.
ATGAATGCCGCTTTTATAAAAAAAAACGACAATCAGACCGAACCACTTTCAGGCGTCTCGCACGTGCACGCGCGCCTGATGCCGTTTGACTATTTGCTGAAAGATGCAGTCGAATTTTTAGTCGATCTGCGACGCACCCGGCCACACGGCGCCGAGCTGGTCGGTGTTGTGTATGAGCGGTACACGAAAGCGGTCGGTCTGTTTCGAACGGTCAGTTTGGCTGATCGATCGAACTGAAAATTAGATGGGACTCGAGGTCAAGTCAATCGAAGATTGAGTTTTTTTTCAATAATATCTTTTCTTTTGCTACCGCGTCTCAATGCGCGCATAGTATGGGCAAGCAGAAGCATGCACGACGCGGGAATTCGAAATTGGCAAACGGATCCGAGTCCCCCAAATGAGGTCGGGTCACTTTCTGAATTACCACATAAAAATTGAAACTAGTTTCCTTTCACGTCCACAACCGCATTGAGTCGCAGGTCTTGAAGAAAAGATAATATTGTTTGCGGGTTTTTTCCGATTCTGCAGGTTTGTCTGCGCCTTCTGCTCGGCGTGCACGACGTGTTGTGTCGTCAGCTGTGCACCTGGCTTGCCTACGGTCAACTCAGCGACGATCAGTTTCATGAGTTTTTCATTGGACCGGTCGGTTTTTTCTTCAGTTGTTCTGCTGATTGGTGATTTGGAATTTCAAAATCTGAAAATCGAAAAATTTGTAAACTGTTTTTTTTGTGAATATGTGCAGTCAACAAGCACCGCTGGCGACCGACCAGGCGGCAGCAGCTCCGAATGCACAGAGGTGTTTTCGCGATTCGAACTGCGACCGTTCGCGTGTCCGTGCTACTTGACAGCGAGCGCACGCGACGACGTACTGTTTGCTGGACAGGCGTCGGCGCTGTTTTATGGTGGGTCTCTTTGGAGGACCGGAGTGATTCGGTCGTGTGACCAAAACCGGATTCTGCTCTGGCACGCAATTCTGGCAAATGGTGCTTTTAATGAGTAATCAATCAGACATTCGGATGCATTGTGTGGTCCTTCGGACTGACGAGCCACCGCGTGCGCGTCCACCTGGCGAAACCGCAAACAACAAACTTCACGCACTACAAACTCAACGGACCGTGATCGAATAATCACTCTTCGCAAAAAAAACAGTTTTCACGTTTTTGTAGGCGAACGCACGGCAGAACAGTGCACGGCCAGATTCGGCGCTCTTTACGACCGTCTGAAGCGGGTGCTCTGCAGTCGGCACTCCGGCGAGTTCTCACCGATTGCGCTGCAAACGTTGTTGGTGGACTGGCGCAAAACGGTGCACTGTTTTTTTCCATCGATCGCAATCAAAAATTTCTATTCACACTGTTTCTTTGCTGAGAACTCAAGGTTTCAGACATTCAGGCTGTTGAATGAATGACCGTTTTGATTGCGTTTCTGTGCAACAGACCGCTCGCGAGCTTTGGATGCACGTTGTGCCCGACGGCGACGCGCGGCTGCTCCGGCGAGAGCTGCGAAAACTGAAGAACTTTCTGTTGTTGGCCGACGGACACTTTTGGACGCTCGTTTTCGACAATCTTGGCGGCTTACTCTCTTCGGTTCGTTTCGGTTTCACATGTTCGCCGTGTCATTTGTCATTTTTAGATCGCGGTTCGTTTGAGCGTACTGATTGGACAAAAAAACTTTTCACGTTTATATATATATATATATATATATATATATATATATTTGAAGCACGCCCCCCACCGATTCCGGAAACCCGAAGGTACCAAACTCCGGTGGGATTGGGGAACGGACGGCTCACCATCCCGTGGGACCAATACCCTCGCCACGTGAGGGGGACAGCCTCTAAGCCCCGCTCTGTCCTGGGGGCACCAGTGATCTTAGCCCGATTTCGGTTTCGGTGGCCTGCGGTCGCTATATCCCCGCAGGGCAGCGAATCCGAAAGCTTTAGTTGAAAGCGAGTGTAGTTATTAGAGTAGAGAGCTACACTGGCGGCAGTTGTGTGTGTGCTGTTGCACAGACAGCACACACGTTTGTTTGTTTCTCTCTCTGCTGCATTGCATTGCGAAACACACGCGCACGCAAAATAATGTGGCAGCGACTGTTTGTGTGCATTTTAACCAAAGTATACCACAGCGCACTGGCTGGCTGTCTGGTCTCGTGGTGTAACGGTTAGCACTTTGGACTCTGAATCCAACAATCCGAGTTCAAATCTCGGCGAGACCTAGTTTTTTTTGTTTTTTTCGCCATATACCGTAATTACTTTTTTCGGTTTTCAGCCAGTGACGCCAAACTCGCAGCGATATTTTCACGATGCAATAGAGCAGGCGCTCATTGCGTGCGGCAGGGAAGACGAGTTGAATGTGATCATGTCGCAGTTTGCTGTTGTCATACCGGTGTGTGTGGTATTTTCTAATATTTGTTCGAAAACCTAAGTTATAAGTCATTGAAAAATGCCGAACCACAGTGCCACAACGACGAATTTTGTCGTCATTTCGCAGGCGGACGTGCACGAGCAAACGGACGCCCGCAAATGTGCCACAAGCAAACTCGACCACCGTCGTCGTCAGCCGACGCGTCTCATTTGGCAGTGCGTTCGTGTCAGCGCAGTGCCGCACATCAATGACGATCGCAACTCACCCGAAACAAGCCACCATTGCCTGTCACCATTGTCATCGAGTTACTGCGCGACAAATGAAACGACGACGACGACGTCGGCACACGCTTCCATTCCGATCGACCGACTGCGCCTGTTGCTGTCACGCGACTCGCTCGCGCAACTCTCCGATCTCTGGCCGTTTCTGCTGCGGCTTGGCGCTGCCGAGCGTCTACTTGATCTCCTGTGGGCGGACGCGATGAACGAACGCTGGTATTCGGTCGGTTTCATTGATTGCATTTCGCAAGAATGTCGCTGGCATGTTTCGTGACAGGTGCCTATGGTGGAACGGCCGACCGGTGCGACACGGCGCGCCTGCTCGCTGTTGGTTGTAACGTGTTGCTCGTCAATCGGGGCAACCTTGGCCGTGTCACCGCTCGTGGCCTGGTGGTAGTTAGTGCGTTAGACTATTGTCTGTGCGCTCGAGCCCCGCCGAGGGGTGTATAGGCACTTAGTGACAGAAAACTCGATGGGCGCCCTACTCAATGGCGTTCTGTGCGTTCCTCTGGGTTAGCCCTGGCGCTAAAACATCGCCTAAAAATCCCAACAACAACAACAACAACAACACCCCGATGCATGGGAAAATCCTTGACGGTTGCTGCACCCGATAAATTCTTGTCCCACCAGACGATACGTTCAGTTACACGTTTGGCACTCGACAGCCGACCCGCCTATAATCTAATTATTTGTAGAAAAAACTATTTTGCAGATGTTACCACGCGACCAACAGATTCGCATCGCGAAGAGTCGCTTGCTGCTTGCGCATTTCGTGCGCAGCCTGCAGCACTACATTCATGTGGACGTGATCGACGCAAATTGGACACTGATGGACAGGTGCATGGTTGTTCTGGGGGGGCTGAGAGGGGTCGGCTTCCTCTCCCAAAAAAAGTTTCGAATCTATCTCCATCTGAGAGTTTTTTCGGCTCAGCTATTATAAAACAATTTCTAACCAGCTATCTGTCTGAAATTTTGGTCTCCGAAGACATAAAATAAATCAATTTTTGACCAAAATTCACAATTTTTGCTCGAAATTCTTATACATTTCGATAATTTTAGATAAGATACGCGTTTTGTACATTTTGGCGTTTTATAATTTGTTTTGATCGCTTTTCAACGTTTTAGCTATCAGTTTTGCAGCTAGTTAGCTATTTATCCATGTATCCAGCTATTTACATCGCCTCCTCAAACCTTCAGCTGTGGAACAACTATGTCTCATGGTTGCGCAGGAAAAATGGTGTCCAGCTGAAAGTGTGATTCAAAAATAAAACCTTGTGTCATTCTAGACGTCTCGAGACGTGCGACGACTTTGACACTGCCCGTCGGCTGTTCGCCGACTGCGTGCAGCGCATTGCGGTTGACTCGTGCGTGGCACTGCCGGAGATGCGCGCAACGTTTGACGCGGTGTTGAATGCGGTCGACAGGTTGGTGCGGTTTTGGTTTGCGACCGTTTTTTTGTGTCGGCCATCAAACTCGAGCAAAGATAAACTTTTAAACGTTAGGTCACATCACTGTGTTCACGAGTGGAGTGAGTTTAGCATAAATAAATGAGTGAATTTAGCAGTTTAGAATAATTGAGTGCACTGTTGTCCGACCACGCAGCACTTTAGTAATAAACACAAATGTCCAGCAACATATCACAGACGAGTCTTGACGACCGTTCGGTGGACACTATGATAAAGCAGCTCAACAGCCAAGCACAGCGCTGCAAGCGCGTGCAATACAAAAAGCGCAATTGAGACGCCAGACACGGTGCTGAAACGAATCGGCTGTCTCCTGGTCTTCATCTTGTGTCTGTCACAATGTGCACGTGCATTGTTGTTGTTGTTGTTGTTGTCATTGCCGCGGACGCCTAGCCTAAGCCGGATAGCGTTCGCATTGTGCATTCGTGACAGTCGTGCGTTACGCAGCTCGTATCGCAGTTTGATGGTGTGAACTTGTGCGTGCAACTGATTGGCGGCTGTCTCGAACCGACGCACCCAACTGACCGGCGTCGACCGGCTGAACACCATGACGTTATGGAGGTCGCCGAATTCTCAGAGACACACACCCGTTGTTTCAAGCAACCAACCGACTGTCTATTATGGAAGGGTTGCAGAATATTATATAAAGCAGATTTGCATATGACCAGGGAGTGCCTGAGTTTGGATTGTTGTTTTTTCTCATGACAACGAACAAATAAAAACGGTTTGGGAAGGTCTGCCTGGTGTCGTTCGCACTGACGAACCAGGGGGCATTGCGGCATGCGTCTTCGTGGCGAGACCGTGTTGATCGCCTGCAACAACAGGGTGCCCGGAAAGTTCACGGTGCGCATGCAGCGTGCTCGTTCAAAGTAGCTGCGAAACTCTGCGATCGACAGCGCAAACAGCGCCCCGTTGCTGTTGTGCACCAGATCGACTGCGTATTCGTGCCAGGACACGTTCGCGGGCGTTCGTACTTCGAGCACTGGATTCTCGTTCAGTGCCTCACGAAAAACGGCGAGCGATTTGGAGAGTGCCTCCTTTCGCTTCGCGAACTTCCATATTCGTCGACTGGGGCCAGTTTCGATTTGAGTTTAGAGATTCGTGCTCATTTGAGTTACGAATCGAGCGGACGGTTTATACACCCGCATTTCCTGGGGTTTGCATGTTTTGCAGACCTAATCAAATTTAATGATTCACAAGCAAATCAAAACAACAAAAATTGGCATTTCGACCAGAGAACAATGCGCCTCTTCAGTTGCATTGCTCAAAAAGTAAAGTAATGCCCATTGAATAATTGGTTGGGTATTTTTTGAAACTGGCTCCTCAAATCGTCGACCAGACGAATGTTGCCGCTTCGAACGGCGCTCACCATTTCGTCATAATTCGTAAACGGCGTGTACTCGTATGGCACGAGCATCTGAGCGAGCAGATGGTTGCTGTACACCGCCAGAAAGATGGCGTTCGCAAACTTGAACGGAATATTCACGAAGTGTCGCGTCGTTGTCGGCGTTTGCTCGCAGCCACTCGTCCACATCGTGGACAGCCGCTTGCGTAGCTTGTAGAAACCGTAGACACCGAAGCAGAACAGCCAAACGGTCGGCGTGTACATGGCGACAAAGGACGTCGCCGTCGCGGCAACGTTCCTCTGATGATCGTACACTGCGATCGTGGAACGGTCGGTCATGCCGATTGCGCTGACGCAATGGTACGATTGAAGTCGGT
>JASANC010005512.1:0-13095 GCA_030248135.1 Theristus sp. LFF4_11
GCAAGCTTTTAAACAACAAACGCGGCGCAAAAATATGACTCTTATGTACTTGTATCCGTGTGTACCACATCAGAGACTTGAAAAGCGTTGTCGAGCCAAGTCTTTCACTGCTTACACAAGGCCATATTCCTCCTTTTATATGCGTCTCCCGCATTTTTAGATAATCGTTTTTAGTTTCACAGTCTACAATTGGCTGCATTGAGCTGGAAAGGCCTATCAGTGTGGGTGGTGGCTGGCCAGGCTAATGAGAGCCACCATACCTAATAAACTCAATGAGTGTTTGGTTGATTTTCTTATTCCTATGGCCCTTCTTGCTGTCCCATTCCATTTTGACTCTCTGTAAACCAATTGATGACCGTTTAAAACTTCTTTAAATTTAGGAACTGTTACCGTTGAAGCAGAAGTAGTGCTGCGATGCGACACACGGCTTGCCTTTCTAGTTTTGGTCCTGGGCGAAAAAGACTCCGGTCAGGTGAGATCCGCAGCCCAACCCCGAAAAAAAATCGAACCCGAGCTTGCGAACAAACCAGGCAGTCTGTTATGTTTTCTCCTTCGCCTGTTCCGCCTGTGAAGTGACCGACGATGTCGCCGTCGTAGCCACGACTTCGATTCGTGGTGATTGTGATCACGATTTCTGGTGTTCGAATTGATGGTGGTTCGACTTTTGAATTCAGATGTTGTGAATGTCATTGAATGACGTTCTTCTGGGAATTTTTCATTGCTTTTATTGAGTTCTGAGTTTGCTGTTGGAATGGTCTCCTCTATGAGTTCGTCTGGGTGCTCGATGGCGTCAAACACACCCTGGTACCATTCGCCATTCAGTGCGATATCTTCCTGGAATGATTTTTTGTAAAATTTTGTTGTTGTATTCTTGGTGAGCAAGACGACTCGCTACACTACGTATTAGTACGTAATAGAAGAGTACGTATTAGTTCATTTGTGAAATTTGAGTTTCGAAACGAGAAACTACGCAAAACGATTGCTAGAAAAACAAAAAATCACTGTAAAGAAAGGGTTAGGTGGTTATGATGTTTATTGGGTTTGCTGATTATGTTGGAGTGATTACAACAAGAATAAGAATAAACTGCCCCCTGATCACAGATAATCACAGGTTATATAGCCATTATAATTGTATATAATTACACCATACACGTTATTCCCAACTTCTCCCCAACAATTGAAAATGATTTATCACTTTATTTTGATTCGCTGATTAAAATTGGTTTTTTGATTTGAAATTTATAGCGTTTTAACGTCGTTTCATTTGGCTGATTAAAATTGATTTGTTTTGAAATTTTCATTGCGTTTTAACGGCTTTTAACGGCACTGCGGCCTATCACATCACGGCTCAATCCTCGGCGCACGTTCGGCCGGAAGCACGTGAAACTTTTCCGTCGACGCCTCTCATCGCCCGTCGAATCGCTGCTGCTCAGCAAACTGCTGGAGTTTTTCCTTGCCATTTCCTTCCGCCAATGATTTTTTGTGGTTGCTGATTGATTTCTGTTGATTTTTGTTTTGATGATTGATGATGATAAGTGCAAGCCAAACGTTGGGCGCCAGAAAGGGTTAGGTGGTTATGATGTTTATTGGGTTTGCTGATTATGTTGGAGTGATTACAACAAGAATAAGAATAAACTGCCCCCTGATCACAGATAATCACACGTTATATAGTCAATATAATTGCATGTAATTACACAATACACGTTATTCCCAACTGTAAATTTATTACAGCAGGTTCGTTTGCACTTTCCCTTTGTCTTCAGAATACAAGAGCTCGCGAACGAAGAAAGAATGGGATCGTATAGTTGCAGGAAAACGTGTTTACTGTTTAGCCACAAATGGGGAGGGGGGCTTGGTTTCAAACAATACTGTACCTGTAAAACTTGATTGAAGAACTCGCTCTCCCAGTCGTCCAGCAAGTCCGTCGACACTCTGACGTTCGTGTCCGTTCGTGTTGCAAGCTGCTCCACCTGGCGCATCGTCAGTTTCGGTGTTTCGTCGTTGCTGAGCGCGTCTAAAAACAGTGCCAGTTTCATCGCAGCGATGCATTTCGATCAGTACAGTCCGAATACTCCTAAATGTGCGCTCTCAGGATTGGGCGGGTGCCAATAAAGACCGTTCCAATTTTTAAGGGACTCGTTCCAAGGTTTTCTTCATTTTAATTACAACCCTACCTGGACGATTTTGATTTTTTGCCAAAACTTGTCGCAGTTGTACCAACCTGCAAATCGCTTGCGACGTCGTCGATTGATGGGAATCGGCTCCGGCGCACACTGGCAGTGCGTGTGTACGCTCAGCGCAGCGCGGCATTTCCAGATTCGCCAACGTCCCACCTCGTTTCGACGGCATTGCCATTGCTGCAAATGAAACTAAGTGGATTTTCGGTGTTTATGTGCTGATAACTATGTACGTACATGTGTTCCAATAATAAGCAGGGCTGATCTGACAGACAACAATGTCTGAATGATATTGCGATTGTGTCCTGTTCGTGTAGTTATGCAATGCCAAATACAATGCAACATGCTGATAGTGCACCGGTGTTATTGATGCGTTTTTTGCGCAAACGTTGTTTATTTTCATTTGACAAAAATTTATGCCTGCCGAAAACTATGGACTCAAACTCTCGTTCAAACCTGTCCCGGGTGACACGGTGTTTGATACTCCAGCTTTGCACATTCACTCTCAATGCGCATGTCCTTGCTGTAGCGGTCGCGTTGACGTTTGAGACGATCGCGTAACTTTTGCAGTTTCGGCATTTTTCTGTTTAAAAATATAGGAGGAATAACAATTCATTATTCATTGTTTTCTGTAAGTATGTACGGTTACAGATGTGTCACGTGTTGTAACGAAGACATGACTTTTCAGGAAGGGTTGCAATAACACGAAATAATCAGAGAGACAAAGAAAGTTCCACAAGCAATGCTGAGAGAACCACACGCAACCAGTTTCCGCTACACTGCGTAAAAGGAAAGGTGTAAGACGGCTTTGGCCACTGTTCCGTCTTGTTGTCTTTTCATCACCAGAGACAAAGACATAGCAAAAGGGTATAATCGATTAAGCAATTTGCCTGACAAGTTCAACCCCCACCAACCCCCTCTCCACGAGCAGCGTATGTCGCCACGGCACCTGATCACGCCCATCAGAGTCACCAAACGCGCCGCCGTTCGCTGCCGAGTGACGCCGCGTCAACAGCGGCATCAACGAGCGTCCGTCCATCCGTTCGGGAATCGGGTTGATGTTGGCCATGTCGAGAATCGTCGGCGCCAGATCGATATTCGCCACTGGCGACGCAATCCTGCAAATGTGGAAACGTGGGATTTGGTTGTGGTGTGATAATAAAATTTTGTGGTGTGTGTTATTGTGTGAAGCATCATCATACGTTGTACTCTTGCGAAGGTGTGGTGGCGCCTAGGTGCGGCTGGCACAACACGGCACGGATGCTTGCGACCTGTGGTGCTGGTGAATTGCGGCAGCCGCACCATGCTGCGCCTCCGCCACACCGTAGCACGCGGGTGGTGTGAAGTGGTGCACACACGGTATGGTCACGAACTAAATTTGTTTGTCTGTCACAAGAATAAACATCACTTTTTCTGTCAATTCCCCAAAAATCGCCTTGCTCTCTCTCCATACAGTCAATAACCGACATAATGCGACGATGATTGGCGATAGATGACCTATTCTTAGGTGTAGCCAATCAGCTTGTTGCTTGGTTGTATTCAAAGGTCATGAGGAATTACTAATGAATAAACCAACCCACCGAACGCCGCGATGCAGACCGGGTCCTCGCACAAAGAACGGCACCTTCAGGTCAAACTCGTAAGGCATGTTCTTCCCCTTAATTAGCCCAAATTGGCCCAAATGGTAGCCGTGGTCAGAGGTGTAGATCATGTGCGTGTTCTGCAGTGCGCTGAAGTCGCGAAGCGCATTGACCAACTGAAAAATAAGAGTTTTGTAGTTCTTTTCTTTTTGTTCTGTTCGCTGTGATCGATCGATCTATGCAAAAAAATGGCTACGGGTCGGACGACCAAACATATTTGCAAGCGGTGATGACGTTTTCAGCCAGATGGAGCAGTGTAACCCATCAAAGCGTACAGAACGCCTGCAACGTAGAGCGTCCATCGTGATATTCTGTGATCACACTCATCGGCGGATTCGATCCCTTGACCGTACGGACAAAGAGTCTAAAGCGGCATTCATGAAGCAGTATTTAGTGATCGCGTGGCTATGCGTCACTGAATACTGCTTCATGAATGCCACTTCATGCGCTACCCAGGCTACTAGAAGGAGACAAGCAGTAAAAAGTGCATGCCCAGAAAAGTCCGCCCTCACCCTCTGAATGGCGGTGTCGACCGACTGCAGTGTCTGCAACCGTCGCCGCTGCAACAGATCCGTGAACAGCACATGCACCGGCTGCATTTTGCCCGTGCGCTGCAGCAGCCACGTTTTGTCCGGGTTCGGCGCGTAATTCCAGTTCGGCGTCCGATGCGTGCGCACGTTCGCGAACATGCGCGAGTACTGCGGCGCGGGGTCTTCGGGGCCGTGCGGCGCCGGGAAACTCAACACCAACAGGAATGGCTGCTCGACGCGGCGTTGCAGGTGCTCCTGAGCGGAATGTGACGTGGATAGTGCGTTTTGGTGTACTGGTGCAAACGATGTATGCTACCGAATGCCCACAATTGGGGAAACCGGTCAGAAACGATTGTTTTTTATTGGATTATTCCGTGGCAGAAGTATATTACCAGCCTATACTTCTGATAAAACAGGGTCAAACGAGTCCTAATCGGTGAATCGAATTGTCCCTTCTTCCATGGTTTCTGTGATCTCCGCATGTTATTTTGTTTGTTGAGCGGTTACGAAGGAACGCATTACAGATACACTGTCAATCAGTACGCTTCTCATAGGTCTTAGCAAGTTGACTGTATTTATAACCATGCGCAACTGAACATCGATTACCTGCACGAACGCGATGCTGTCGTTGGCAATGACATCAGTGAAATAGTCCTTCTCATAGTCGCTTCCATGTCTCAGTAATTGTCCATTAAAGTTCACGTTGTAATTGTAGAATCGCGAGTTCTTCACCAGTCCCATCCAGTCGTCCCAGCCCGGCGGCACGTAATCCCCGCGATACTCATTCAGGTACTTTCCGAAGTAGCCGGTGCGGTAGCCCGCACGCTGCAGGTACACCGCAAACGTGTGGTGCTCGTGTGTGGTGCTGTCGAGGTGAAAATAAGCTCTCGGGTGCTCTTTTGAAATTGCGTGCAGCGTCGATTGGGTACTCAGTAAAACAGGAAAGGCGCTGATTGGTAGAATTACACGCCGAAATAATAAATCGCGTGCAATATGTGAGTTGTCCGACATTGCATTGTTCAACAGTGATTGGTCGTTTCTGTCGATGTCCTCCTGTCGTTTACAACCAACCAGCGCACCAGATTTGAAATTTCCAAAAACCGCTCACCGCCATTCCTCGCCCGTACAATTCTCGTTATTCGTCAGAACATGATGATTGTGAACATATTGGCCGGTCAGAATGCTGCTCCTTGATGGGCAACAAATCGGAGTCGTGACGAAACCGTTGATAAATTCGACGCCTGCAGTTTTTTAACTCGAACGGTTTAGTTTGAACAGCCCTAATTGGCTGTTGAACAGCGCTGTTGGTTGCCGCGATACTGGGAATACGAAAACCGAGACGAAAACAAGACAGGCAAGGCGCGGGACAAAAGAGGAGGCAAGAATACACGTCTGAGAACCCAAATCTTATGAATAAAATGTTTGACCTTTTTTCCATGCTACCTTTATCACGCATTATCCTCAGCGTTCGATTCATGTGCTGCATGGAGCCCAGCTCGACGTCTTGGTCGTCAGTCATGATTAGAACGATATTCGGACGCCGGTCCCGGCCATTGTAATTGTGCCCGTCGGTTTGAAGGCTGTCGAAGGTTTTTTTCAGAAATACTTTTTTTTATTTTAAAACTACAGCTTTTTTGCTGCTCTTCAGCAACGGAACTGGGAATCACAGAAAAACTCGCAAACGCCAAAGCCAACAACATGTTTTTGTACCTTTTTCAATAATTTGGTTGCGAAAAAAAAACAGCAAAAAGTTCATTTTTGAACCAATAATTCCTGTCAAACTCACACGGTCAAACAGTACGCGGTTACCAACAACAGTGCCTTCCAGCCAATAGAGCTCGGCATCTTTTCCAAAACGGTTTTCAAATTCATCGACTGAAATCAAGCTAAACAGAAAAAAGCACAAAATTAACTCCAAAAAGCTACGTTACTATGTCTCTGACAAACACTGTGAAGCTGAGACCAAAAGCACAACACACACTGAAAAGACATCAATAAAGGAGTCTACAACAGCCATTCAACAGCAGTTGTTGTTGCTGTTCCAGACACATCGTGATGTGATGCCTTCACACACCTTTTCCTTGTGCTTCAGCATTCACCCGTGTTGTTGTTGTTGTTGCGTACGTTCATTTCAACGTACGATATCCGTGTGAAAAAAACGCACACCGCACGTTTCGAAGAAAACCCCTTTTTTCAGATCGACTTGTTGTTTATCGACAGAAATAAACATATTTATTGATGAGTTTGCCAAGGGAAGCGTTCATGAATTGAAAACAAATTGCGGAAGTTGGTACATGACTTGGTTTTTCGCATATGTTTTGTCTGATTGATCGGGCAAGTGTACCACCCCCCCCCCTCGGTTGGTTGGCGCTGTCGGTCTGCAAGTCTCGGCACTGACCAACGGTGCTCCAGAATGAAATTGAACTCGACTGATTCTGGTGCTGCGTGTAAACATTCAGCGTCGACTGACGTCTTGGCATGCTCAGCGTCCGAAATCAAGGCAACTCTAATTTTTTCCATTCGTTTTTATTTGACGAAACGAAAAATATAAACTCTCAAAAAATCATGTTTGTGCATAGTGCAGCTCTTTAAAATCACGATCAAACAACGTGATATAAAGGTATTTTTATTGACAAAGTTGAAGAAGAGAACCGTCAGTAAGGCCGTTTGAATGAAGAAGAAGTATAAGCAAAGCAAAATAACGCAGACACAACATCACAATAAAAGCTATATTTATCAGATCAGAGCCCGAACAAAAACAATTGTTTTTTTTCTGAAGTCATCTCGTTGTCTAAACAAAAATATTTTATCAAAAAAGCAAAAAACGGACTAAAAAATCTGAAAGTCCAAAAAAACAGAGAACACTCAGAAAAATATTTCACATGTTGACGCACATGTTCGTGTACTTCTCGATTCACATCACCAAACCCGTGCTTTACGACAAGAATTACAGCCTTTTTCCTTCTGAAAACTATGCAGATACTGTTTATATATATAGTCGGACTGGATAATTTCGGGCATTAGCTGATTGGCTGGTGCGATACCGTAATCAGATTCAAACGCGGGCCGTTCAAATTGCACTTTGCTTTTTTAAAATTTTTTATTTTTGAGTGATTGTGTTGATGAATGTTTGGATTTTTAATGGGCAAAACTTGTTTATTATTTATGAAATACAGAAACATCAAAAAAAGTACATTTTAAGGCGAATTTTTATTTTTTTTCAGAAAAAGAACGACGGCGACGATGATGCGCTCTCGACGCTCGAAAAGTGAATATTCGTTTGAAAACCGATTGCTTTTCAAATTTTCCCACAAAACAAATCATCATAAACAAAATTTTCAATTAAAAATCAAACACAACAACATTTCTAGTTGTCGTCGTTGCTGTCGCCGTCGTACTTGTTCGGAAAATGAATTTGTGCCTTTGGAAACAGCTGATTTTAGTTTTTCTGCATCTTTGAGCTGTTTATAGACAATTTGTTGCAGTTTAAAAATATAGAACAGCAGTTTTCATGGCCAAATTTTTGATTTAGATTTGTCACCGTCGTCGTCGTTCTTTTTTTCTGAAAAAAATAATAATTCGCCTTAAACTTTACTTTTTTTTATTTTTCTGTATCACATAAATCACAAACAAGTTTTGTCCATTGAAAATTCAAACATTCATCAACACAAACACTGAAAAATTAGAAATTGAAAAAAAGCAAAGTGCAATTTGAACGGCCCGCGTTTGAATCTGATTACGGTAACGCACCAGCCAATCAGCTAATGCCCGAAATTATCCAGTCCGACTATATATAGATATAGAGGTTGTGTTTGCTTCTGAAAATTCAAGTGAAATGTGAATAGAAGTACGAACGAACGAACGGTGACTCTTGACGCAGAAAAGCGTACAGAAGGCTGTCCAGTAGGGCGCCCATTGAGTTTTCTGCTCCATCTAAGTGCCTATACACCCCTCGGAAAAGGCTCGACTCCCCTGCGCACAGACTGTTGAAACGCGCTACCACCCAGGCCACGAGCAGTGACGCACAAGTGCACGGGGTTCACGCATGCATCCATAAGTGCACGAACGTGTGCATCTGTTTGTACATGTGCATTTCATTTTTCTGCCTGAGCACAATTCATCTGCTAACACTCGAGTCACACGATGGTCGTCTCGTCATACAGCGCCAGCGACGCGTGCGAGAACGGAGGCCTGCTGTCTGCGGTGTACGTGTGCCCGCCGCTCGGGGACCGCCTCAGGGTCGGCGGGTTGCGTACCGGACTGTGCTGAGCGTTCGGCGGCATTGTTCTGACGGCGTGCACGTGATGATGCGGCACCGGCGGGGGCGGAGACACTTGCCCGCGCACTCTCGCCCCGCCCGGCCCCTCGTACGGATGATTGTAGTCGATGACGTTTGTGACCGCGACGGGCACGTTTTGTGCCCGCAACGACACGGGCCCTTGGTAGTGGTGGTGCAGTCCGCCCGCCGTCACCGCCGGCTGGTGTTCTTTCGGCGGGCTCGACTTCTCCGGCGACTTGTGTCGCGCCGACGTGTTGTGCGACAGATTGCCGCAGCAGCGGAACGCGCACACGCAGCCTGCAGAGAAGCGCAGGCAATGCGTCAACCAACATTATTGTCGTTTCAGAAGTTTGCAGGCACAAAATGTTGCACGCTCTCGGAAAATCCGAATCGTCGATGCGACGGCACCGGAATTGCCGCGCAATTTTGTAAAACGTTTTCCTGTCCCCTGCGTCCTGTGCTAATGCTTTGAGTCTCGAAACCAACAGAAAGTATAATATCGATATTGGCGCCTTTTTGAAATTATTACAACTAAAGAAACCAATCAACT
Source organism: Theristus sp. LFF4_11 (assembly GCA_030248135.1). NCBI lineage: Eukaryota > Metazoa > Nematoda > Chromadorea > Monhysterida > Xyalidae > Theristus > Theristus sp. LFF4_11. The sequence continues at coordinate 9,177 of JASANC010005512.1, forward strand.
AGAAAAAATTAACAATAGCTTGAAACTGTTCACAAAATGAGCGCACAGCGCACCGGTAATGATCAGCACAAAAAACAACGCCACCGAGACGGTGAGCACAAGTGACATGGTGCCGACGTCAACCCGCTCGTCTGGGTCACCCAAGAATTCGCTTTTGAAGTTGTCTGAAGACAAACAACCACGTTTCAGTGCATATGAAAACACTCTGTACCTCACGGAAAAGACAGTCGGAACACTCAGCTTCTTTAAATTGAGGTACAATCACAGTTAGTGTACGCCGATTTTCATTTCGATCGCAGCAAATACTGATTTCGGAAAACAAAGTCACAAAAGATTTACAAAACTGGGTCTTCCTGTCAACATGATTTTCGCTGTCTTTTCCGCTCCATCTTTTCAACCTTCAGTCGAAAAATCGAAAATTCGAAAAAAAACCATTTCCATTCAGTACCAACGACTCGCATGATCGCCTCGACCGGATGCTTAGCGACCTGCAGTTTCACGCTGTTCAAAATCAGCTCGACCTCGCGTTTGTTCAGGTAGTCGTTCGCGACACGACCGCACGACACGAACAGCTGGAAGGGAATTGCTGCTTTTGCTTTCTCAGACACAGCAACTGAACAAGCCACGAGGTCTACGTTGGTACGGTACGGTAGGATCGATCCCTGTGGACTGCGGCCGCTCAAGCGTTGACCGCACAGGCGGAAACATTCTCAAGTCAAGTCTCAATAAAAAGGTTACCCATTTTGCCTGTCAGTGAATGGTTCAAATATATGAGTCGTTTGCGACACGAACAGCTGGATGATTTTTTGGCCTCTTTTCATTTCTCCGAGAAAGTAATTGAAAAGAACACTACAGCACGAGGTCTATTATACGAGGTCTGGGTCTAGGTACGGTACTACGGTCCCTGAGAGGCATCTACGGCCGTTCAGGGCTGAACCGAACAGGCAAATGTGGCAAATAGACTCAAACAGGATTCGCACTAATCGCAAAACAAACACTTTCCTGTGTTATGTACATACACTATCATAGCGTTTCCAGAGCAGTATGATCACCGAATTACCGCAATCGCCTAACGCCCAGCGCCTCCGAAGGGTGTTCACGAATTTCTTGCCCGTTGTTTCGATGTCACTGAAACGGAACCGCTTGCTTTTTTTTCTAAGAGTCAAACCTCGCGGGCCGTGTCTCGACATTCAGCACGCTCCTTTCGCCCGCAACAACATCGCTATAATTGCATAATCTTCTTATGTGATCGAGCTTCAAAAATTCACAGGAGTAGAATCTTTAGACACGTTCAGGTTCATGACAAGATATTATCGTATATCGGTTGTTATTGTTGTTCATTGCCGCCACCGCGGAAAGGTGTCACACCGATTGTAGCGGTAGACCATTGTGCTCGTGAGCGCAGGTTGTGTGGACTCGCGAGCACGCTCTCTCTCGCTCAAACGCTCGAGCAGAGTACATACAATAAATAATTGTATCATGGGCAAGAAACCAGGAAGCAGACCTTTGTGACGGATACTGCACGTCCATCTTGATGTCGCTCAGCAGCGCCACAGCGGCGACAACGCCGAACTTGTAGGTGTTGCCTAGCAAATCCTCGCCGGTGCACTGAGACTGCCGCTGGCACTTGCATTTGATCGTTTTAGACATGTCGTGCAACTGGTTGTTGATTTCGATCACTGAACAATTGCAGTTATTTAGGCATTTGAGGCGCGCGAAGAAATAGGACAAATGCAATTTTTTGCATGAAATGTTTCAGAGAAGGTTGGTCTCTTGCGATACTTTTGGTTACAAAAATAGTCACAACTCCAACAAGTTTTGGCAATCGAAAATACGGACAACCAAACCTGTTTGACAACAACTGTCGAGCATTTTGTCAAAATTGTAAAGCAGAAATGCAGAGCCGAATCACAAACCTGACGACCGATTCATAATCTGGTCGGGGTCGCAAACATAAGGCAGATATTTGGTCACTCGCTTCGACACGGGCACATGCGCTCCACACGCCTGGATGTTTTGGCCTCTGAAAAGAACGCAGGAGCACTTGCACATATGTACATTTATGTAAGTCAGTCGTATGGCGAGCAAAGCACAACGTGGCGGACATGCGCTTCTCGGGCACAGCAGACCGGAGGGATGCACCACATGCCCACACTGATTTCATGTTTTCTAAAAAGCAAAACCGAAACCTGATGTCCGGGTATGCAGTGGCGCTGTCCCACGGCATCGTCTCGCGTGCATTGCCGCTCGCCTTTGTCTCAGCAATCGTCAGCTCTGAACTTCGACCAATGTCAACGGTGAATGTCGTGCTCAGCAGCACAACGTACAAAGATGTGCCGGCCATTAATCACATGATGCTCCGATCACACCGCATAATGTTCTGTTGCAACACTGTTTATGATTGAATAAGCAGTGAGTGCAGTGGCGTCGTGATGGCGCAGTGGTACAGAGCGCGTCAGACGGACACTGCCCGGGTTCGACGCTGACCGGGTGGCTAGAAATGTCGGACAAAATTATAAAATTTCGTTCAGGTTCTCTACCACGACGGTCTTTTATGGAAGTCAACGTGTTGCAAAGAATGTCCATGATAAGGAAAGCGCTAAAACAGAACATAAAGAAGGAACAAACATAGAAACATGGCATAGTAACAAAAAACTTGGTAAAGTAATGACTTTTTTACGAAAGTCGACAACCGTTGTTGCAAGTCAAAATCAGCTTGGCTATCCCTGAATCAATACAATAAGCGAACCCCAATTTCCAAGGACAAAAACTAATTGGTTGACTTTTGATTTTCAAGTACCAGGAAATCAACAATATCACTAAAAACACTCACAATCGCACTCCCACAAAAAACACTAAACAAGTTCCGAAAGTGCAGTGACAAAAAACGGACAAAACCGCCATGACCCACAGCGTGCAACGCCAGAAACAACAGCAACCGGCGGCTGACAGCCAAAAATTGCGTGTTTTATTAAGTGAAACACCGCCAGAGTACGCGTAAAAACGCGCGCGCAGTTTGTTTTTGTGCATCATGTTTTGCTACATGTAACGCCACGGATCCCAACATTTTGCATTAGCTCGAAAGACGCTTCCATTTCGTCGTGTGTCATCCGCTGGCAGACAGAGAGTGTGGCGATGGGCGACATTTAGTATTCATTCTGTTCCGAACAATTTTTGCGCGTGTCGTTTTTAAGAGAGGCGCCACAGAAAAATTCGAGAACCGTTGGCTCTTAGTTTTCTCGCTCTCTCTGTCTCTCGCTGAGCAAAAGATCATACGTGTCGACGACAGTATGATAGTTTCGTATATTATACGCTCTGAACTTTACGGCTGCAGAAACGATGGAAAATAAAATATACTCTCTCTCTCTTTAGCGATCTCTCTCGTCTGGATGGCGTTCTTTTGGTGTGTCGCGCGAAAAGGGGCAAAAAAATGATTTTCTGATTGGTTTTCAAAGGTTCACTGGAAAAAGTTTATGCGCTAGACTTTGACAGCGATAGCAATGTGACCCTCCAGCGTATCGTTTTCGGGTGTGAGTTATTTTGCCGTTGGATGGACACTGGACTTGAGACATTGGAAACATTCGCAGAATAATGTCATGATAAAAAACGGACCGAAAAACTTTCCGCTGTATCATCTGTGTTCATTGGAAGAAGCGATAAATAGAAGGCAAAAGACAAATGAAAGTTCTGAGTAAAGTTAGCTGACTGCCTTTGAAATTTAGCCTCAAAACTGGAAAGAAGTTGTTAACGTATAATGTAGTATGCATTTGTTTTGCACCTTGTTGTTGAATACATCATTTCAGATTTATAACATCTCAGGCAAACAAACTTTTGATGTTTTATTGGTTTTTCATTGGCATAAAACCTTTCAATCCTCGCTGTCAGAAATCAAGTGTAATACAACTGTGAATGAAAAGTT
>JASANC010005513.1:0-24181 GCA_030248135.1 Theristus sp. LFF4_11
AGATGGGTTGTCGTTGCAGTTGCTGTCGTTGGCGGCTGCTGCCGCAGAAATGTCGCAATTGAACACCACCAACACATTGAGTTGCCGGGTGTGCTCCGCCCAGCATTGTATGCGTGCCTTGCCGACAGCGGATACTGCGCAGCACTGGTTTGTCGTATCCGCAAAGATGCGCACTCACGATCGAGACACGTGAGAAAGGCGAGACTGAACGCTGCTAAAACGCTCAGGACGCCCCCCCCCCCCCCCCCCCCCCCCCCCCCCCCCCCCCCCCCCCCCCCCCCCCCCCCCCCCCCCCCCCCCCCCCCCCCCCCCGGTCTGCACTATGTGACGGAGGAGCCGACGCTAGGTGCACGGCTACGCACAGGCGATCCTGACGCCGAACGTGGTCGAGTTCAGACGCCTCTGGCAGAAGGTGCACAGCGAGCAGCAGCTGGACAGCGACGACGCGGACGCCAGCGGGCGTGCGGCGTACAAGCTCGCGCAGCAGCTGCAGGGCGTCTGCGTCGTGCAGAAGGGCGCTCGCGACGTCGTCACCAACGGCACCGACAGTACGTACAGTGGTGCACACTGCACTGTGCACGCGAGCTGGCTGGCCGTTCAAATGCAGCTCACTGATTGATTGGTGCATGCCAAGCTCGATGCAGCCAATCAGCATGCCAGGTGTACGAATTGCGCAGTGGCAGAGACGCTGCGTTTACTCCAGCGGCTCTCTTGTTGTGTTTCAGCGGTGTTCTGTGACACGCCCGGCGCACCGAGTCGCTGCGGCGGTCTAGGCGACCTGATGAGCGGCTCCATGGGATCTTTCTATGTCTGGACGCACAAAATATTCTGGTAACTCAGTCTACTTCTAGCATTTTGCTCGGTTCAGGGGAGGGCTGGAACTAGTTCTTTTGGAAATGAGAGGAATTGAATTCAATCCAATTGCGACTTTGGTCGGCTGTTGTTGTTGTTGTTGTTGGTATTTTTAGGCGATGTTTTCAGCCAGGGGTGAACCTAGAGAAGCGTATAGAACGCCATTGAGTAGGGCGCCCATGGAGTTTTCGTTGGTCATTAAGTGCTTATACACCCCTCGGGGGGGGGGGGGGCTCGACCCCCCGAGCTTTACAGACAATAGTCTAACGCACTACCACCTGGCCACGAGGGTGACACAGTGAACACGAGGGCTGTGTTTTGTGTGGTGCGTTTTTGAGACATTGAGCGACCGGCCATAGGCAAGGTGAAGCGAAATGAGATAGAACAACACGCTCTCTGCTTACAAATACGCCTCGTTCGAAAGTGCATGTCGCAAGAAAGAAATATTACTCTTTCAACAACGAAGTACTATTGTCTTCAATGTTGTGATGAATTTACAAGAGCAAGTGCTTTGAAACTTTGATAAGACGCACGCGCTGACGAACTGAGCAAGAGAACGCGTTTCAGCAGACGGCAGTGGTCGGTGCCACAAACACGAACTAAACCATAACTGTGGCGCGTGTGTTTGTTGCAGTGGCGAGTGTGGCCCCATTTTCAGTGGCACCGTGCATCAGTCGCAGACGATGTTGGCAGCCTTCGGTGCCTGTGTGCTCACAAGGCGCGTGCCGCAGCTGCGATTCGCCAACAACGCACGTTCCACCACCACTGTTGACATGGTCGAACAAATTGTACATCAACTCCATCGGTTATTCTTGATCAGCCATGAAACGCTTGACAAATCTCTTGCGCCAATTCGTCATTACCATTTACCAACGGGCATGATTTTCATATTTTTTTCGTTTTTGACCATTTGAACAACAATAACAACAATCCGTTTTTTGTTTTCTTTTTTATTGATTTGTCACAAAAGCCTGTAAACAGCTAGATTGTGAGGTGTGGTGAGCATAAACTGGTTGGCAGAGACAGAGTAGTCGGAAAGGGAGATATGATTTTGAAGAAGACAGAAATAGAAATGGAATAAATGTGACCTGCCAACAACATTTCCAGCATGGCGTTATCGCAGCGGCATACGTTAATACTTTGGTCGGTTTTTTTCAGTCGTGTGCATGTTTCGGGCTAAGCACTGCGTGATTCGTGACACAATCACCCCCTGTGTCGTGTTGTCATACAACGGTGTTACACTCGTACGGCGGTGGATCAGGGTACGCACGGTGGTCAAGCGGTGAGCCGTGATCAACTTGATACAACGCCTGCCATCGGTGACGCGTCGTCCGGCACTTTCTAGAACTGTCCGTTTTCGTTCTGCTGCTGTTGGTGCACGGCCTTCGGCGTGTTGCGCATCATGCGACCCTCGATGTACTGAAAACGTTCTAGAGTTGCATGTACTTTCACCGTTGAATTGAAAAGAGTGGCGCTTGGGCAGGGATCAACACTGTGGCATGCAACCTGTGGTCAATTCTTTAGCGCCAGCCGTTGGTGAGTCAAATGATCTGTTATGCATGTGATGCACATGGACACCTGTGCTGGCTGAAACATAAACATCACTGAAACAGTGGCTGATGGTTGACCTGTCTGACACGTTCCGTCCGCTCGTCTGGGGGCACTGCAACGCCGTTGTGCGAGCCATCCGGATCCAACAGTGGTTCCTGCTTTATGATGTGATATGCGAATAAAATCGCACTAAAAATCGTTCTTTGTTACACAACGCGGACCATAAAGTTTGGTGATGCTTTCCAATGGCAATGTTGACTTATGAGAGGCAAGCAACAAGCAGCATTGGACAGTTGTCAACATGATTGCCGACAAGCAGATGCGCCACTGCACAGACCCGCCCATTTCTGTTCGCTTCGCCCTTCGCCCTGTATATCAGCTCGCCAGCCGCTGTCAGCATCGCGACGATCATACCCGAGATGAGAATGTAGAAAATGCCGGCCACTTTGCTCAAATTCAACGACGAACTTTGGCCATCCTGCTGGAATTCATTGAAAGGCTTTTGTGGTGCACAGCTCGTTCCAAGCAGTCAACCCCAGCCGCACGCACCGACGTTGTCTTCTCGCACTGGCCTCTGTCGTACCACCATTTGTTCTCGAGCTTCTTCAGTTCACCGCGTTCTTGCAGTTCAAGAATGGCCAAATTCAGGCGTTGCCTGCGCGTGAAGAACAACTTTCATGGGAGATCTGTTGTCATTTCCGTTTGTGGTGCATATTCGTATCATGCTGCCGGTTTGTGTAAATTCATGTTTGGCATGAAAACTGGCAAAACAAGACAGGCAACCTGTAAGGCGATCCAAACGGTGTTGCAACGCCGTAGCCGACCGAATTCAGCAGGTCACCCACTTTCATCGTGTTGCACGGCTTCCGTGTGTTCTGGTATTCGTTTGCGGTCGCTTCGAGCAAAAATGCATAGCGACCCTATATGCATGAAAAAGTAAATTACAATGGTCGTTAATTCAATTAAAGTCATCAGCACCTTCGATTCGCGCACGCGCTTTATTCCTTCGTCGTAGGTTTGCGTGAGCACACTCGGCACCTGCGACGACATAAACTGCCACATTCGACGATAAATCGGATAACTGGATGACTGAAAAAACTAGTGTTGTCTGTCAACAATGCCACCACTTGGAAGCCATGGATATGTGCGCTTATTGAACGAACCGAGAAGAACGTTTCGGTCGAACCGCGCCCTGAATGCCGCGCCAGTTCTTGCTCTGTCTGGCCAACTGCTCGACAGAGTCAATCGACGGCTCCAGTTTCTCAGACGTCAGAAACGCAGCGAGATTGGCGGTGTACGATGCGACCATGATCATCGTGAAGAACCACCAGGCACTGCTCGCGATGCGTCCGGACACAGACCTGAGGGTGACGCAGGTGAAACGTGTCCGATGTGTCCTGTCTGCTGCCCGCCTGGGTGTCCTGCGCGGTGTCCGTGTCCCAACTGCACCCGAACTTGCCGCTTTTTATTCCCAAAACACCACGCAGGACACCGTTGCGGACAGGACACCGGGCTTTTGTTTGATCACCCTTTTTTTGGCGTGTATGTATTGGAGATTCATTCGAACGTGTCGAAACAAAATGGCGCCACTCGATGTGCTGCGAAATAATTCACCGCGAACGAAAACTTCATGTGCTGCTGCTGTGTTCGGTACCGTGGCAGAATGTCGGTGCCCTGTTGCATGAACGCCGCCAACGTGAACCAAAGACAATTGTACACGGAGAACTCGTTGGTGATCATGAAGTTGCCGTTGGGCAGCTCGTCGACCACGCCACTCGTACGGACTGAACCGAGACACCAGGAACAACACGAAGGACACCTGGCGAACGCACGCACAGTCACCAGCATTGCAGGGGCAGCATTCATTCATTCGTTGCAACTCACGCCGATCTGCGCCAGTATGATGTAGACCCAGATCTGCGTGCTCAGCGGCTGCATGAACGAGAACACGGAAAACTCTTGTTTGTCCGGTTTCTTCACCATTATTGATATGCCTAAAGAAACCGCCGATCACTCAAGAAGCGAAGGAAAGTCTTTAGAAGTTGAACGGATATACACAGTTGGTTGAGTTGCTGACCAGTGGTGATGAAAGGCTTGCTGAAATCAACGACCCGTTCGCGAAGCCTGCTGATCGTCAACGGCGCCACAGCCATGTCTGCTTCCTTCACAGCCAAACAAACGCGACTTTCAAGTGCTTTTTGATTGGCCAAGCAAGACACACACAGTCGACAGCACACTCTCACTCACCCCACGAAGCAGTTCACCGATCATGCCGTTCCACGAGCCATCTTCGCCGACGCCGCCGTACTTTTTATCCTTCACGAGCTTGATCTCGTACTTGAAATGCATGATCTGACTGAGCAGCTCAACGAGGTCGACGCAGTAGCCCTCGAACTCGTCGTTCATGTTGCTCTGTTTATCAACGTCCTTCAACATCGTGAACGGCGCTGTCTGCATTCACAAATTACATCAGACATGGCATGAACTCAGCAATTGAAACTGAAAAATTCAGTGAAAAAAATCAACCGGAACAGTGGTGATGCGAATCACGGGCGCGAACGTCTCATTGTAGATGCCTTCTGAATCCTCATCATACTCGTATTTCAACGTGAAGCCGTCTTTATCGGTCCATGAGTAAACCTGCAACAGAAACTGGGCAATGAAACGGACAGACGGGCCCAAAACATTCGAGATTAAAACAGACTGATCTTCGCCTTTACTGACTTCTTCTGTTGAAAAGGAGGAATGCCGATGATATGTGTAATCGGTGACTTCCACTTTGAAATTTTTGCGAATTCCGCGGTCGTTGAACTGAATGGGACCAGTTGCTGTTTCAGCTTGGCTCAGGTTCAACTGGAAAAACAAGCCGCTTTAAAACTGAATAAACAAGCACAATATACCGTGAAAACAATTTGTAAAAATTTCAAATAGCATCATGAAAATGCAACTGGCGGTTTGACTTCACCATAATGGCATGCCTCTCTGCACGTGTTGCCGCGGTTTCGGTTTCGATTCGCTAAAATTGCTCTCGCTACGGTTCGGTAACGGTCATTCTCGGTTACCGCGGCAACACCGCTCCTACCAACGTTGCGTATTTCGTCGCTGATGACGCGTCCGAGCGCGAACGGCCGGAACTGGCGCAGTCGGTTCGCCTCGTCCTCGGTCGGCGTGCAGTACAGCCCGTACTGGTTGTAGTTGAGCAGCCTGCCGCGTGCGTACATCGACGACGCGTTCAGGCCGCCGATGCGCGCCACGGCTCGCTCGATGCCGCTCACGGCCACCTGCACTGCGTCGCTCAGCAGCGCGATCTCCAGCTGCAAACCGGTGCTTCTTGACAGACGCTTCGGAAAAGCTGATCCGCATGGTGTTTCGGAAATGAATGTGACATGACAACATCACACTCGGCGTCTTGGGCCACTTTTATTTCCGGGACACGGACAACCGCGCAAGGTTGACGAGCATCATTTGAAAAGTTGATAAATAGCTTTGCCAAAAGTTGACCAGTTTCCTTTGAAAAGGTTGAGATATAACACAAGTTGTTGCAATAATGCAATTGCTGTTTTTTTCTGTCTGTTATCCGTCTGACATCGGTAAAAAACGGACCGGTAATTCTTCTCTGATGCGTTCTTGAATCTGCTTTTCCTTTTCTTTGTCCATGTCTATTTGCCCACGTCGTGCTTTGTAGTTTTCATATTCATCGCTTAAAAACTGTTGATATCTGCGCTGCAAGCCAACGAAATACGGACTGTCGCGGTCGGCGAGTTGGAACGACGTAAAGTTGACAAACCGATTTTTCATCAACCTGACGTCCGCTTTGGTCAAACCCTGCGAAGAATAGGCCATTTCACCTTTCATTTCGTGTCAACGGGCTTACTGAACGTGCAAAACTGACGTAGTTAGCGAAGACGTAGTGGAATCGTTCCGGGGACTGCAGGGACACTTTCTCCAGCGCCTTCAGCAGACTGATCTGCCGCTGCCGGCTGCTCACGTGCACGACAATGCGGAACTGTTGCCTGTGTTCGCGTTTGCACTAATGACACGCTAAAAATGCCCAAATTCACTCCAAAATCCCAATTCAAAATTCTTGCAATGCAATGCCAGAATTTCATGTCATGCCAAAATTTCTCCCAATATTTTAAAAGTACAAGAAATATAAACAGATTTTGGCATGGAAAGAATTTTGAAATGGATTTTGGGCATTCTTTCAGCTGTATAACCGAAACAACAGACAGAAACAGCACAAGCAAATTTACTCAGACGCGTTGTAGCGTGACCGATGGAAGTCATAAATGAAACTGTCGAACTCGATGTCCAAGGCGGGCAGCTGTACGGTGCGCGTGTCGCACAGGCTGCGTGTGCTGCGTTCACGCGTCAACTCTGCCAGCCGATCGTAGACCAGACCGATGTTGGTCATTGCTGAATATCAGGAACAAGCATAGGCTGTCGGCCGATCACGGCGTCTGTCGTGCTGTGCACCATTTCACTAGAACCTACTGCAGTGCTAATTTCAAACCTACAGTATAGCCTTACTTCAATGTACGAACGAACGAATGAACACATTGGACGATGTGTTTAGCTAGGGTTAACTCAGAAAAGCGTTCAGTGTGACGTGTAGCGCTGTGTTGTGCAATGTCCAGGACGACGTCATGTTTGCATTCATGAAAAGCAGCCAGCTTGCTCTCACCGTCTCCACCGTCGTGCATGTACGTGATGATGGTCCAGTTCTTTTTGTGAATCCACTCTGCGAGCAGGCGTTGTATCGGCGGCAGCACGCTGACCGAGAATCCACTGTAGCCAGCCGACTGGCGTCCGTCCAGCAGCACTGACGGCAGATGCCAGCTGACGTGCGGCATGTGCATGCGTGCGGCGATGCTGTCGAAAAACGCGTTCGAGTACAGGTCGCCATTGGCAAGCACCGCGAACAGACTGTGATCCTTCAGCTCGTGGCACACTGGAAACGCGTGAAACACGAAACACGCCTTGAACTTGCTCTGGTTGTTGCAGCGACAGAAAACGCTCAACAGTTTCCTTGAAGTGCGTCAGACAGGCTCTAAGTACTCATCAAATCAAACTTGAATAGCTTGGCCGTTTCGAATAACAAGAAACTGCGCTAACCGTCTCTGAAAATGGCATAACAATCGTAGGTCGGTGCGTTTATGTACTTCTGTTTTATGGTGACGTGCTCGTACCGCTGCTTGTACTGCTCGTTTTGCAGGAAACTGACGGCTGTCTGCAGCCCTGGCTCTGAGACAACTCGAAAGAACGCACCTGTAACGATTGGACTAATCTGTTTTAATCTGTTCTGTTGTTCCGTTTAGACCTGCTAACGACCGGGTCCCGTCCTTGAGCTTTGAATATTCTTCTTCAGAGCAAATCCAAAGTCGCTCACCAATTTGATACGGCACCGACTTAGCTGCAGCGCACAGTGGCAGGTGAACAACGCAGAGTTGAGCAACAGCAAATGCAGAAACAATCGGGATCACCATTCTTCTGAACACTGGCGGAACTGCCGTGTACGATTGTGATGTTCGAACAATTATCTAAAAATGCGGGAGACGCATATAAAAGGAGGAATATGGCCTTGTGTAAGCAGTGAAAGACTTGGCTCGACAACGCTTTTCAAGTCTCTGATGTGGTACACACGGATACAAGTACATAAGAGTCATATTTTTGCGCCGCGTTTGTTGTTTAAAAGCTTGCTGAAAAGCGTAAAAACTTTGAAGTTATCTAGATATTTTTCAATTGTCCTCTTCAGTTTAGTCTAAAACCACATCATGTGCGAAATTCTGTACAGCATGGCCGAATAAATGAGGCAGCCCATCAAGGCGGGATTAGTCGCTGACTAGGAGTTGTCTTTTTCAAAAATGCCAACATAATTTCCAATCATGTCTGCAAGGGAGAAAGAATGAACAGAATAATACGGATAATCCATTAGTTTAAAAAAACGCGTCAAATTTGGCATACAATTTGGTTTCTGAACTTCTTTTTCTTTCATTCAAAATTCGCGCGCTCCTTGCACCCTGAAAAAAACTGCCATGTTTAATCGGCTATACAGTAAATTCTGTGCAAAAAACAGAAACATCAGAGATTGCAAAACATTGCTGCATGTAGCTTTATCGTTGTTGCTGACGTACGCACCGCTGTGCATACAGCAGCACCAGTGCAAAAAGTGTTGTCTTCCGTTGAATTTCACCCTTTTTACCAAACTCTTGTGACAGGATAAACCGGTGAGTCATTGCCTTTGCCACAGAAGGAGACCTTGCGTTCCCAATGCTTCTGCGATACACTTTGTGCAAACCAGTGTCAGCGATCTAAAGTCTGATCGTTATTTTAGTGGTTTTAGAGGTCGCTAAATGCTAGAAAAAAGCAAATGTGAAAGTTTCATTTGTCTACAATGTACGAGGGTTGCCACTTGCAACCGAAATAAAAAATAAACGGCGCAAAAATATGACTCTTATGTACTTGTATCCGTGTGTACCACATCAGAGACTTGAAAAGCGTTGTCGAGCCAAGTCTTTCACTGCTTACACAAGGCCATATTCCTCCTTTTATATGCGTCTCCCGCATTTTTAGATAATATTCTGACTTTTACATAAGCCCCAAAGGTCGGACCAAAATCACAATACGTTGGTCACACATTCTTCTAAACCCCGGACAACTCAGATTTTTCATTTTTCGTTTTTAGGCCAATTTCGTCTATGCTATTTTTACGGCCGATTCGCCCAAAATCGTCACGATTCAGTACCTAGAATTGCTCACATAAGAAAACAAACCCAAAAGCCGTGATCGGCGCACCATGGAAAACACCGATTTCTTGTTTTTCATTTCTGGACCGGTTTCACTAAATTCCACGGCCGATTCGCCCGAAATCGTCACGATTCGGTATCTAGAGTTGCTCACATGAAAAAACTAACACAAAATCCGTGATCAGTGTATTTAATTACCATGGAAAACACCGTTTTTTTTGTTTTTCATTTCTGGACCGATTTCGCCAATTTCCACGGCCGATTCGCCCGAAATCGTCACGATTCGGTATCTAGAGTTGCTCACATAAAAAACTAACCCAAAATCCGTGATCAGTGCATTGAATTACCATGGAAAACGCCGTTTTCTTTTTTTTCATTTCTGGACCGATTTCGCTGAAGTCCACGGCCGATTCGCCCGAAATCGTCACGATTCTGTAACTAGAGTTGCTCACTTGAAAAAACTAACACAAAATCCGTGATCAGCGCATTGAATTACCCTGGAAAACACCCTTTTCTTATTTTTCGTTTCTGGACCGATTTCGCCAATTTCCACGGCCGATTCGCCCGAAATCGTCACGGTTCAGCATCTAGAGTAGCTCACGTAAGAAAACTAACCAAAATCCGTGATCACCGCATTGAATTACCCTGGAAAACATCTTTTTCTCGTTTTTCGTTTCCGGACCGATTTCGCCAATTTCCACGACCGATTCGCCCGAAATCGTCACGATTCAGTATCTAGAGTTGCTCACATAAGAAAACTAATCAAAAATCCGTGATCAGCGCATTGAATTACCATGGAAAACACCCTTTTCTTGTTTTTCGTTTCTAGACCGATTTTGCCAATTTCCACGGCCGATTCGCCCGAAATCGTCACGATTCAGCATCTAGAGTTGCTTGCATAAAAAACTAACCCAAAATTCGTGATCAGCGCATTGAATTACCCTGGAAAACACCCTTTTCTTGTTTTTCGTTTCTTTACCGATTTCGCCAATTTCGACGGCCGATTCGCCCGAAATCGTCACGATTCAGTATCTAGAGTTGCTCACGTAAGAAAACTAACCCAAAATCCGTGATCAGCGCATTGAATTACTCTGGAAAACACCCTTTTCTTGTTTTTCGTTTCTGGACCGATTTCGCCAATTTCGACGGCCGATTCGCCCGAAATCGTCACGATTCGGTATATAGAGTTGCTCACATAAGAAAACTAACCCAAAATCCGTGATCAGCGCATTGAATTACACTGGAAAACATAGTTTTCTTGTTTTTCATTTCTGGACCGATTTCGCCGATTTCCACGGCCGATTCGCCGGAAATCGTCACGATTCAACATCTAGAGTTGCTCACGTAAGAAAACTAACCCAAAATCCGTGATCAGCGCATTGAATTACTACGGACTAGTCCTTTTTCCTATTATTTTTCGTAGCTCAGACAAAATTTGTAAGAGTGAAAACTGATACTCAGTCAAAATGCTACGAACTTTCAAAAATGCACAATTTTAACTCAAAAAAGTGCCCGGGCAAAAAAATAAACTAAATTTTCAGAAAATACGGATGAAATTACCCTAGGAAACATTTTTGTTCAACTGTGAAAGTGTCCCAGCTAAAAATTGAAAGGGCGAACACTTAAAACCAGGTGAAAACCCTCCAAACAATTAAAAATGCCCAATTTTTAACCCAAAAACTGGGTCTGGGTAAAAAATTAACCCGATTTTCAAAATCTCCGGATGGAATTACCCCAGGTAACATTTTTGTTCGACTGTGAAAGTGTCGCAGGCAAAAATTTAAAGGGCGAACACATGTTGATTACATAGCTGAAAAAAAAAATACAAAGGGAAAGAAGTAACACTGTTTTCAGAATAGGTTTTTCGTGTCTACAGCGTATGAAAAGTAGTCGGATAAAAAAATTTTCGCGGCTCCAAGCACAACTTTGGGTGTTCGTTTCGTGTGCACAGTGCCAAGTTTGTGGCTTATACTATGCTCGCTGGACGCAGCGAGCAAATTTGAAAAAAGCGCGCGAGGGGATAACGGCTCATATTATGCGTGATGCGCTGTCCGCTCGCTGGCGCTCGCTCGCGCATCCGCATGATTGGAGAAAGATAGCATATTACGCTCATGAGAGGCAGGTCGCCCGAGTGAACTAGACATAACGTCTGACGAGACGTGCACGCTCGCCACTCTCCGGATCGTTCTCTTTTGCGTCCATAAGCATGTCAATTTCACTTTTCGTTATTTTCTTGCAGTTTGGTCGGGCTGAAATTTTGGCCACGAGACGCACACAAGATAGACACACAGCTACACTTTGTAACAGAAAAGGAACCTCACGATGAGTGTTTGTGCGCCTCGCTTGCTCCAGTCGCAGATACAATGCACAATGTCCACGTACACGGACACGCTTGAATTCCGTCAAACTGCGTTAAATGGCGCACTGCTTGTGATGAGACTACTTTTCCAAGGAGAGCATAAAATAAAATAAATCGCATCTGATGAACTGCGAAGGGCTTTTCTGAAATTCAAGATTTCAATCTTGTATTCAAGGTTATACTGTAGTTTTAGCGTTCAAAGTTTCAGCGGCTTCAAGGGTGTCAATGGAATTGCGCATGTACAAGTCGGTCAGAAAAACTTGCGCGAATTCGCGGTGACTTTTCATTTTCCTCTTAGCCCACACACATGACAGAAAGTGTCAGGGCACCTCTACTGACTCCACTGGCTCAGATGGTGGTCTTTGAAAAAACAGCAAACCTCATTCATCTAATCAGTTTTTTCACTGATTTTTTTGTCACAACTGATCACAGAATGACTTACACTGTATGTACTCTTGTTTTCTGGTTGGAAACCACTTATACTGACGGAGAAGATTGAAAGAGTATACATACGGTTATGGTGAGCCATTTATTTGAGTGAAGAAAAACAGTTTGTGGAAGTTATGTGCCACCCCACCTGTCTAAATCAATTCCAATTACACTTAAACATACACGCACAGCACGATATTTCAGTGCCACCGAAAAAAATAACAATTTATGTGCTTCTCGCACTCTGTTTTTGATGTCTGTTTTACTTGGCACAAATGCCGGGCACGTGCGCAAGGAAACGAAATTGCGCACGAGCCAGCTGTGCTGGGCACACAGCCAACTTGCTCGATGTGTTCGGTGGTGGGCGCCGTCTGGCGTCTGCTGGCGCTGATGCCCAAAGCGTTCCTCCAATCGCTTTTCGGCTGGCTGTCTGTCTGCTACCAAAATGCTGCAAACACTGGAAGCCAAACAAATATACAATCAATTGTCAGTGAGTGTGGGCCAATATAAAGCTAGTCAGCATTATAACATGTGTGACTTGATCAGATACAACGTGCTAGTGCATGCGAAATGATAGTGGCTGCACGATGCGTGTGATCGTATCCAAGGCACCGCAGCAACTTGCAGTCGCTTCACGTGACTGCACGCGCACGTTCACATGGTCGTTTTGAACGCTAAATGTTTGGTTTTGTATTTCGTTATTTATTTGAAGGACCGCTATAGCATTAAAAACAGTTTTGCATTTTTAATTTTTTATAGAAGATGTACCGTGCAACGTACAGCGTGCGCAAGCGAACAATTTTCGAGATTCGCGACTACATCGATCGAACGTCGTCGTCCGTGAAAATCGCGCTCTTCTTTCTGAACTACGTTTTGCTGGTGAGAGCGCAAATCGCGCGGAAGAGCCCTGGGAGCTAAACAAGATGCTCTGGAGCTTTTTTGTGATTTACTTTAAGTCAGCCGCGCACGTATAAAAAGTTACCATGATGGCCAAAATCTGCAAAGCAACACAAAGCAGCTTGTTTGAACGGAGTATAAAATGTTGAAACTCAGATCTGTGGTCTCGGTTTGTTGGTGCTCGGAATTTGGATCGTCGTGAAGATTCGCGGCGACGACTCGAAAGCAGCCGCCACCGAATGGATGCATGGCTACTTTGCCGTGCATTTGAACGTTGCCGTGTTGGCTCTGGTGATTGTTGTGACTGCAGTAGTGGGACGCATCGGCGCTTTCAGACTGGACGTCTGTCTTTTGATTGCGGTTAGTGTTTGGAAGGATTTCGTTCAATCATCTAACTTTGGTTGGCATGCGGAGATCAGAGAACTTAGAACTAAGCTGAATGGATGGCCGAATGAATGAGGCACTTAATGTCCATTTAATCAAGACCAGTTGCAGACTAGGAGTTGTGCTTCTCAAAAATCCCGTATTTTCCCCAATCGTGGGTGTACGGCTCCCGAGACAAAAAAACGAACAGAATAACACGAAAAACCAATTAATTTTCCAAAACACGTCAAATTTGACACAAAAGTGGGTTTCTGAAAAAGCTGCCGTGTGTAATCGGCCATACCGTAGACTCACTCGTTCGAACAACCGCTTTTCTGTTTCTTGAACTTCAACAACTGATGTTGCACGGGAAAATGTTCATAAATTTTCAGTTTGTTTGTCTCTCAGCGGTCATATTCGTGCTGTTGATGTTGACCAGTGTTGCTGCAATGGTGATTTACCTGGGTTACACCGGATTCTCTGTGAAACACGAAGAAAAAATGAAAGCCAATTGGATTCCGGCGTACTATGAGGGAAGTGTGGTGCAGGAACGCATTGACTACACACACGAACATGTAACTGTGCATGCTATGTTTATTTGAACCTGTCAAAAATTGCTCATCCTTTCAGTATGGTTTTTATCCTAATGATCGATTTTCAATGCTTCAATAAAAAGCTTTCAGTTCGAATGTTGCGGGTTCAGTGGTTACAAAGATTGGCAGTTGAACCCAACATACGACTGTCTTGTGCTGCCTGGCAGACAGCAATGCACTCTGCCCGACAGCTGCTGTGTGCAAACGGTGCAAAAACTTTTCTTAATCTATTTTTCTTGTTGAGTAAACGTTGGTTCATTTTGTAGAAAGATCCGGCCAGATTTGATGAAATATGCGAAAAAGTGATTCGAGAAAAAGAAACGGTAAGATTTTCAAGTTTTTAATTTCTCAAACGGAATCTCTAGTTTCATTGTCTAGTTGTCGATGAACCAGTAATTATTCACACAATTAACACTGCAGGGTAACAAGACAACGTACATTACAACCGACGATCCAGTGCACAAAGAGGGTTGTCAGAAAAAATTGAACTCTTGGAAGACTTGGTTGCTGACGCGACTGTGCATTTTGGAGACTGTTGTTCTGTTCACAGCGTTGATTTTGGTAACCGTTTTTGAAAAAAAACATTGGTAAACAGTCACTCGGACTTCTTTTCTCTTTACAATTTCAACAATTTTCTTTTGAATTTTTAGGCAATCCAGATTGTGTTATCGTGCATCTTGATAAAACAAACGAAACAATCGAATATGATTGGCGTTGGTTAAAACCAACAGGATTCTCAAGATTTAATGTGATTGGTCGCTTCGGGTTTACAAAATTGCTGCCCTTGCTTAGTGCAGTGCTGTGTTTGGTTTGGTGTTAGCTGACATGTTCATGTTATAAAAGCGCTCATACTGGGCTGCAGTGTCCATTGTAGAAAACGGTTATGTTTTTGAGTTTCGTGCAAAAAATGAACATGTGTTTACGTAGTACCTTATGTCTATGCAAATCTATGCCTATGTTCAACACGTCCACTCATTATGGTGGGCTGGGCACTGCATGTTTATGACTGTTTTTAGAAAAAAGTAAACTGAACCAAACTAAAAAACTGTTGGGGTTGGCAGCTACACAATGCAATGTACAATGCTAACCTGCGCGTGCACATCACATGAAAACAAATTAGCAGAGTTTTTCAGTTGTCATTTTCAAAACATATGGTCGTTTTCATTTTTGTGTGTCCCTGTAAGTTTTGCACTTTGTGAATTTCACCAACTTTTTCCAGTGTCATATCAAGCTGCCACTCTTGCATATTTGTGTTTGTGGCTTGGCATCACAGCTTCTGTTCTCTGTTTACGCGTATTATCCAACATTCAGGCCAGCAGTTGCTGGTTTACAAACATTTGTTGAGTCACAAACGGAGTCTGGTCACAGCCGTATCAGTCGATATCAGCCCATGCAACTGTCATTGTGTGCTCTGCATGAGCGTACCAACCAAAGCACGCAATGAGTGCGTAACCAAGACTACCAACTGCTACTTTTGGTTGGGCTGCAAGACTGGAATTTTGACTACTCTGTAACACGTTTCTGCTCATCAATTGTTTGGGTCACCTTTTTAAATTTTTAATATTATTAGTACCATTTTCAAGGAATTTTGAATAAATTTTGGCCGCAAGTGACAAAACGTTGAAAACAATAAGAAATGTTCAGTGGTGTCCGTCAGTTTTTTGTCGAACCAACGCAACTAGGGTTAGGGGAAAAAAAAAATCCGGATTTTTTTTTTTAAATTAAAAAAAAAATTTTTTTTAAAAAAAAAAAAATTTTTTTTTACAAGTTAGGTTTGTTCGAAGCGTCTCGTCGAGCTGAGTTCATCTAGACTATTTTCAGAACGATCCGGAAAACTATAAGAGCGAAAATCGTGTTTTATTGAAATTATGTCCATTTCATAGAGGGAAAGTTGCATTTTCAACAGTAAAACAGGACAATTTTCGACGTGTACTTGAATATTGAACCGTTCTTAGTTGTTCCTCTTTAGAAAATTACCAAAATTTGACTGTGTTCAAAAATTCCTGTTTGCTGTAGCTAAGTCGGCAACCCCTGTCGACCCGGTCGCCCCCCCCCCCAAGACACTTACTTTCAGGTTCAACCAGCTATGCTATCTGCCACATGGCGAGAGCCCACTCTTCAAATCATCGTATCGAAAACACGTACCATGATTTCGCGATCACGTTGCGGGCAACTGACAGACGCAAGTTTAACACGTTAGTTTAGCTCAGCACGCAAGTTTTAACATGTGGCCATGTTATCGGGTATCTGAAAAACGGTCGTGTGATGTGGTATTAACCAACATCTCCGCTCCAATTGTTTAACAATATATCGCACAACTCCATTGTAGACCTATAACATACGCCAATCAACAAAATATCATGTTCATCTCATGGCCTACCACCGACTGAAAAAACATGTTCTAAGTTGCAAGAAAACGATTTCTGAAACGATATTTCAATTCAGTTAAGTCATTTCAACGCTAAAAATTGACTCTAGAAGTCATCCAAATCGAAAAACATGGAGTACGTCGGTCAAAATGACCAAATAATGACATGTACCTAAGCACACAAAGAAGTTGGGAAGAAAATTTGGTTTGAACTTTCAAAAAATTATGCCATAAATCGAATTTTCAGAGCAAAGTAGAAGAAAAATTTTTCAAATTTTTTTTTTAAGTTTGAAAAAAAAAATCCAAATTTTTTTTTTAAAAAAAACGAAAAAAAAAATAAAAAAAAAATTTTTTTTTTCAAAGCCCCTAACTCGCAACCGGAGGCAAACGTGTCCACATTCGTCAAATACACGCTGTTCTTTTTAAATTTTGTTTTTTGGGTAGGTCAGTTCTGTTGAGTTTTGCTTATTTTCCTTTTCAAGTTAGTGGTCGGTTAGCCATCACATGTTATCGACACCATTTCGAAAGCCAGACAAGAATGAAAAGAAAATCTTGAGAATCTAACAAAGTACGCACACCACAGCTTTGGACGTGTTTGCAGCTTTGTGGAATTGGCCTGGTGTGTCTGGCGATTTGGATGCTCTCTGAGAGAGACAAGCAGCGGGTGTCCTCCGTGACGCCGGCATGGGCGTACGTGTTCGATGTGTCCATCATCCTGGGCGGTCTCGGCCTCTGCATCGTTGTTCTCTCAACTCTCGGCTGTCTCGGTGCGCTGCGCGAAAATGTCTGTCTTCTGAAAACGGTCGGCTAAACGCAGCAGATGGTGCTTTTCTGTTATCGAATTGATTGGTGGGTTTTTTGATGAAGCTTATATTCAAGCCATCAATCATTCAATCAATCGATACAATCAACCATGCGATTAAAATCAAGCAGAAGTTGCATAGGGAGTTTATTGACAGCATGCACTGAAGATTTTCCCAACCTAGTTGTTCAGCAAAATGTTTAGTAAAATGCTGAGTGGAGGCTTTTAGTGTCAACCAGATGGATAAAAACTGGATAAATGTATTTCAGTTCGCCGGTCTGTCGACAGCGATCGTGGTGTGTTTCCTTGTGATTGGCGTCGTCGGCATTGCGATGTACTCGGTGTTCGTGCGCAAGATCGAGGAGAACATGACCGAGAAGTGGATCCAGGCTTACTTCGACGACACGGACGTGAAAGAGCTCACTGATTACATGCAGGAAACGGTACGCGAGAACAGCCTTCACACCAGTCGGCCACATTCTGCGAAACTGTGGTTTTCAGTTCGAATGTTGTGGCGTGTCAGAGGAGAGTTATCAAGATTGGCAACTGAATCCATATTATTCGTGTCGCGATTTCAACCCGGACTTTCGACGATGTGACGTGCCGCACAGCTGTTGCTACAGGGAATATCGGGTACGTTGACTGCATCAGTTTCAGCTCAGGTTTCGTGTCGCAATCGAATCGAACATTTTTATTCAGGAAAAGAGTTCGTTCGACAATTTCATGTGCGGCAAAGGAATGCAATTGAAAACGGTTTGTGTCCCGTTTTTTGCAGTTTTTCATTCTAATAAATGTCTTCAGTTTTATTTCAAAAATAAAAAAATGGCTTGAGCAGAAATCCGAGGCCTCTTTACGAGTGCACACCACCGGCTGTGCAGAGTCCCTGAAGAGCTGGGCGCGCAAGTGGGTGTTCTTCTTGGTCGGCATTGCTCTGATCACTATGCTCGTTCCGGTCGGTCCGCTTTTGTAGGCTGTTTCGAAAGCTTTAAGGATTTTTTTAGTTTGAGTCCAAGGCAAAACGATCGAAACCAATCGGATGTGCTTTTTATCACACCACATTGTCATCACTTCTCACCAGATTCTGAAAATGTTTTCAATTTGCAGTTGGTTCAAATCATCCTGGCGTTCATCTTGATCAACCAAATTGAGAAGCTGCGCAGTCGCTGGGCGCATCCGGTCAGCCACGATGGCGCAGCCACGTCCACATCAACAGTCTCCATGAGCAGACCAATTGTGCGCTCAACGGTGCCCAGTCATCCTCGGCCATACAGTCAACGGTCAATATGGCCGTGAACGAAATGTGCAAATGTTACAAATGTTTTATCGACAAACAATTGTCATTGTATGGTATAATTTCTGATTGCTTAAAAAAGATCATACGGGTGCTCGTTTTATGACTCACGGCCTTCATATTGTGTTCAGTTCATTTTTGAGAGTCAACACTTTTTTATTTACCAAACAAAATTGAATGTCTCGGTGTACACAATTAAAAAAATGATGAAAATTTCAGATGCAATTGATTAAAATTTACATCAACTAAAAAAGTTCTGAAATGTACAAAACATTCAAAAAGGTTTCAAACAAAAAAATGCTACGGTTTACCCGCAAATTGAAAACTTCTGAGACCTACATTTCAGCAGTACAGCTTGTGCAGAAAAGTAACAATATCTTCCCAATTCGAATTTGCACATTCCAGTATCACGCGTGCAACCGATGTGGCTGCTCACCCATTCCGTCTGTGTCACAGTTGACAGTTTTGTTTCCGTTGTTGTTGCCATCTTCAGCAACATCAGCCGCGGTTACTGCTGCAGTTGAAGCATCAGTAACAGAATCAGCATTTTGCTGAACTAGAGTGACGTCGCCAGTCGCAGACTGCTGTGTATTTCTCGTCGGTTGTGTTGTACTTGCAGTTGTCCCAATGTCCGTAGCACTCTGCATCACCGGATATGTCGTGTCGACGTATCCATAGTTGTCGTCCGTTGCCGCCTCCAGCATTCGACCGAGTTGCTGACGAAGCTCTTCGAAGGAGGGACGCTCATCAGGCGAGTCAAGCCAACAGCGCGCCATTAGCGAATACCTTTAGAATGCAAAAAAAATTTAAGTCAAATTTTAATTGCGACAGAATGCATTCTTTTTTGCGTTCACTTCGTCCGCGCAGCACGAGGTACATACGCAAACCGACAGTGTTCTGCACTGACAAAGCGTTTCTATCACACGCCACAACGTTCGTCTTACATTTGTGCATCAGCGTACTGCGGCCGCTCCAGGCGGTTGCCAGCGGTCAAGTGGTCAACCATGTCTGACGGCTGCAGCCAACCGAATGGCGCTAAGCCAAGACTGAACAGCTCGTACAGCAGCACACCGAATGACCAGCTAAACCGCAGCAATGATGATTTCGTGTTTTTGTGCGAATCAAACATGAATATTACACCGAGAACATTTTTTCGCTTACACGTCTGATTTGCTCGAGTACTCGTAATGTTTGAGGCTTTCGAGTGCCATCCATTTTATTGGCAGCCGCCCACCACGCGTCGTGTACAGCGCACGCTCCAGCAGACGACACAGACCAAAGTCGCCGATCTGCGCCGGTTTCACAATGCGCACAGAAGTTCTTGCTTTGGGTGTTTGAGTGACCGCAGTCATGCAATCGCTCACACTCTGTACCTTATCAGCCATTTATTTTGCTACGTGAGTACAGGCGAAGGATTACAGGCCAGCCGAAGTTGGTAACACGTTGTGAAATCTTACCTTGCTGACTTTGTTGTCATCAACCAGAATGTTACGTGCCGCCAAGTCACGGTGAATGCAGCCTTTCGAACTTAAGTATGCCTGCAATTTGAGAAAAAACGTTGAAGTTTGGTTTTTGTCTTAAATCGTGAAAAGTTGTCTAACGGCACGTAAATAATGTGGGTCATACCCAAACTTTTATGATTATTAACGTGGTAGTATTTGGTTTTAAAATAATAATTGTTTTTTTATCAGCAATAATTTGTTCAGTCGGTACCTGACAAGCAGTCGTTTTTTGCATTTCACTCCATTTAAGTAACAACAAAAAGTAATGCAACGGCTCTTAAAAACTGAGTTATACCTGGAATTGTATGCAGATTCATGTGGTTATATTAGATGTTTTATGTAGTTAAGTTGTTTATTTTGCACCCAAAATCCACCATTTGTTTCTGCTGGTTAAAAGTCGGGTTTTGCATTTCACTCTGTTGAGATGCAACGAAAACTTTTTATATTTCCCAAGCGGTGTTGTTGACCAATCCAAAGTTATCCCAAAACGACCAACCATTCCGTCTGCGATTTGCCAAGCGAACGATAAGAGATCGCGAAAGCGTATGAAACTTTCTGGTCCTCCCTGCAAAAATCAATCACACGGGTTTTGTGCACTTTCACCAATCAGTTCACAGTGGTGTAGATTGATTGATTGATTTAATCCGACATATTGCAAGTGTCAGGCATATGGATGTGTGTCGAAGGAACCTTTATGATCTGCGGCTTTTCAGTTCTAATCAGCCGCAAGAGGTCGCCACGCTCGCAAAACTCCGTCACAAGACAACACGGATTGTCAACGGTGATGCAGCCAACCAGGTTCACGAGATGCTTGTGGTAGCCGATATCCTGGCAAGTCAAAATGATTGTTTTTGCATACAATGTAGTCTCAAATTGTTGCCGCCACGCAGTTACAGAGTTTGTTCACCTTCATGAAGTTGATCTCCTGTATGAAATCGACCTTTGCGTGAAAGTCCGCGTATTCGGGCAGCATCTTCACGGCGACCACGCAATCGGTGAGCGCCCTCGCACTCAGCACCTGTCTGTGGATCTGCAACACCGGTGCTTCACCACACAGATGACCTGCATTTCACAAGAAACTTAGTTTGGTATGTTTGAGTCAATGTGTGACACCGCTTTTTAATGTTTCACATCCACACTCATCTTCGTACCCTTGTAAACAATTGAAAACGCTCCGGAGCCCAGTTTCGTGTCAGAGATTTCGATTCGATCAGGGTCAAGTTCCCAACGATCCGTCCTGTTGAAATAGAACGTTTTTACTGCGTGAAATTCAAGTAACAAATGGCGAATCAGTAAAAAAATAATAAATAACCCACTCTCGCCGTTGCGCATCGAACACACTGTAACGGTCCTCCTGAAGTTGAAAAAAACATTTCATGTACTCTACTTAAAAAAAACTCTTTCAGAACAAAAATCAATTAGACACTGAAAAATCCGAAGCTACTAAAATCACGTGTTATGACTTAATAAACGCGTTTTAGTAGCAGTATTACTGGCCATTTTCGTAGCGTTGTTGCTAGCACACGTCACTCGTATAGCACTCACGCTGGTCTGTTTTGCGTGTCTTCTGCTTCGTGCGTGCAGCATGGCCGACAGCGTGCGCCTGCCCCGGCGGCGTTGTTTGATGCGTCTGCGAACGAAGCAGACGCCAAGGGTCGCTGCGAGAATAGCACACCACCAACGACCACCACAGCACCCATCACTATCAGCGCGACGCTCCACTGCTGTGTCGCCGTCGGCCACGCTGTCGTGTCGTTCGTCCAGTTGTTCGGCTCGACCAGTGCCCTCAACTGCACGTTGTCGACGTCGTTGCAGACAGGTGGCAGCAGATGCTCGCTCAACGGGTACAGCTCGTGCGCGTTTCGCAGCACAAACAGAGTGCTGTCGACGATGTGCAGCTGCGTGCTCGTGCGATCCAGCAACGCCACGCGCGTGTGCCCGCTCGCTCGGACGCAGTCGGTGCTCGATCGTCTCGGCCATGGGTTTCCAGGCCGTTCGCGGTATGCTGGGCGTCCGTGATCGCCAAGAATGCTGAGCCTTGACGGACTTGTCTGGTGGGTAGGGCGCCAGGAATTCGAGATGCTTGCCAATGATGTCATCCACCCCAAGGGTCGGCCAACTCTTGCGACGACATGTCAGCGGCGACAAACTCGTTGTACTAGTTCATTTCCGACAGCAATGTGGCGCAGTCGGTCGAGGAGCAGTTTTGTAGACTTTGTGCGATTGCACCTGAAACCTTGTTTGTCGGAAAACTGAAAGTGATGTTTTCATATGAAAGACCTCTTAATGTAATGGATCACCCTAGACTGCGAAACAACCGAGCGGTGTGTGAAGACGGTGCGTGACAAGGATTTATGCTGTGTGTGTCTCACAGTTAAATATCAATCTCTTTTATTTATTATTGTTGTTATTCAGTTCGTCGATAAAACGGCCAGTCCCTTTTCTTTCTTTTCCTTTTACTCGTAATCCGGTCATTCACTTAGACGAGAAACAGATCGGTTAACACAGGACGGATAAAACGAAACGAAAAATAATAAAATCGGGGACGGGTAGACGGGACGGGCAAAAAAACACGCCAGCCCCAAAACACGACAAATACCGAATCCAAACCTGCAACACAAAAGGACACAAAAAGGCGGCGCAAACGAACCATGAGACCTCCCCTCACGGACGCCACGCACGACAAGACGGGCCGGCATAAAGTGAGCGGCGACGCACGTCAAGAACAGCCCAATAAAACAGACAACAAAACAACAAAACTAAATCACAACCAAACAACATCAAAACAAAACACACATAAACTCAGAAATTGAAAAGACAACTCAAATCACTCAAAGCACCGAAAAACAACCAAAACATAAAACAAAACAGTAAAACAACGAGACACAACTGAAACATCAAAACCAGTACAAACCGAGACGAATCAGGAAAACGAAATAGACCAACAGAAGAAGACCGGAAAACGACAAACACAGAAAAAGACTTGAATTTAGAATGATTGGGGGAGGTGAAATGGGGATAAAAGAAAAATTGAGGGGTTGAAAAGGTAAAACCTCGATTTGAAAAGCCTTTTTGCAAAAAAGGGGGAATTATGTTTAAAACAGGGAAATACCCAGGAAGGTTGGATGAAAAATTTAGAAAAAATGCCTTTGCAAAAATAACGGTTTAACTAAGCTGAATACCCAGGTTTTTTGTAGATGAAATTAGAAAATTGAAGGGGTTGAAACGGGTAAAAGCTGAGAAATTGAAAAGCCTTTTGCAAAAAAAAGGGGGAAAAAGTAATGGTTTAAAATCCAGGATGAAGTACCCAGGAAACATTTTTTAGTTGAAACAATTAGAAAAATTGAGGGGGAACTCAAAACCCAGTGAAAACCCTGGTTTAAAAGGTTTTTAGGTTGGGTGTGTATTCGCTGGGGTACGGGTTTGTTGAGTAGGGGAAGGGGAAGGGGTAAAATTGTGAAAGTGAGGGGGATAAGTAACCGTTAGTAGGTATGGAGGTAGTAAGAGGGGGTTTTTGGAGTTGTGGGGGTGGGAGATAGTTGGGAGTGGGGGTAATTTGGGGGTCAATAGCAATAGGGGGGGGCGAGAAGAAATCGAAGCTACTAAAATCACGTGTTATGACTTAATGGCAACGCGGTGTAGTAGCGGCATTACTGGCCATTTTCGTAGCGTTGTTGCTAGCACACGTCACTCGTATAACACTCACGCTGGTCTGTTTTAGCGTGTCTTCTGCTTCGTGCGTGCAGCATGGCCGACAGCGTGCGCCTGCCCCGGCAGCGTTGTTTGATGCGTCTACAAACAAAGCAGACGCCAGGGGTCGCTGCGAGTGCGCACACCAACACGACCACCACAGCACCCATCACTGTCAGCGCGACGCTCCACTGCTGTGTCGCTGTCGGCCACGCGGGTGTCGATCGTTCGTCCAGTTGTTCGGCTCGACCAGTGCCCTCAACTGCATCCCCGTTGTCGACGTCGTTGCAGACAGGTGGCAGCAGATGCTCGCTCAACGGGTACAGCTCGTGCGCGTTTCGCAGCTCAGACAGGGTGCTGTCGACGATGTGCAGCTGCGTGCTCGTGCGATCCAGCAACGCCACGCGCGTGTGCCGCTCGCTCGGGCGCAGTCGGTGCTCGATCGTCTCGGCCATGGGTTTCCAGGCCGTTCGCGGTATGCCGGCGTCCGTGATCGCCAAGAATGCTGAGCCTTGCACCTTGTCTGGTGGGTAGGGCGCCAGGAATTCGAGATGCTTGCCAATGATGTCCATCCTTGAAGTGGTCGGCCAACTCTTGCGACGACATGTCAGCGGCGACAAACTCGTTGTACAAGTTCATTTCCGACAACAATGTAGCGCAGTCCGTCGAGGAGCAGTGTTTGTACTTTGTGATTGCACCTGAAACCTTGTTTGTCGGAAAACTGAAAGTGATGTTTTC